>JAOTJB010292256.1:0-16703 GCA_027123815.1 Erythroxylum minutifolium | reverse complement strand
GATATGTTATGGTATAAAAGCATGAAGATGAATTAATAATGGTTAAGGTGTTTTCCATTGGATTACGCCCACGTTATGGTAATAAGCTCACGTTTATGACCTCTGAGTTGGACTCCGAAAACGTGGTCCAGCATTAACAAAATAGAGTGATAGAGTGAATAAATTGAACTCTCATTAAAAGAACTAGAGCGATGTTCCGAACTGTAAGTATGGAAAAGTCTTTCTGGGCAGAAGCAGTGAAGACCGTCTACTATGTGAGTAATCTATCACCCATAGGATCGATTGATCTGAAGACATTGATGGAGATGTGGACCAGTAAACCAACAAACTATTCTCAGTTACACACATTTGGGAGTCCTGTGTTCGTGATGTATAATACCCAAGATACACAAAACTAGATTCAAAATCTAGAAAATGTAGATTTATGGGGTATGCTAATGAAGTCAAGGGGTATTGATTGTGGGATCTCACTGACCACATGCTCGTCATTAACAGAGATGTCATATTTGCAGAAGATAAAATGTAAGAGAAAGATCAAAATAGCACGTCTGAGGAAAATTCTAATGTTGTAACAATTTAGGAATAAAGGAAGACTGAATATAAAGATTCTAGTAAAGCTATATCCAATCATGAGGAGCAAGAACCAGTTGAATATGAAAATATAGAAGTTCGACGATCAACCCATAAAAGGAGAATCCTAACTTGACAATCTGATTATATTATGGAGGGAAATGTTGCATACTGTCTCCTAACAGAAGATGGAGAACCATCAACATTCTGAGAAGCAACAAATAGCTCAGATGCATCATTTTGGATGGTAGCAATGCAGGAAGAAATAAAAGCTCTTTATAAGAATAAGACATGGAAGCTTGTGCCACTACCACAAGGGAGAAAGCCCATTTGCAATAAATAGGTGTACAAGATCAAATATAATAGTGATGATCAGGTGAAGTGGTATTATGCAAGGTTGGTGGTAAAAGGATATGCTTAGAAAGAAGGTATCGACTATATTGAAAAATTTTCACCTTTAGTTCGTATCAATACAATTTGGATTATCCTAGCTATGTGTGCTACATTTGATATGTTTTTAGAGTAGTTAGATATAAAGACTGCGTTTCTTCACAGAGATCTTAAAGAAAAAATTTACATACATAAACTAGAAGGTTTTAAAGAACCAGGGAAAGAGAACTTGGTTTGTAGGTTAAACAAATCTTTGTACTGTTTAAAACAGGCACTAAGATGTTGGTACAAAACATTTGATTCCTTCATAATGAGTCATGGATTCAACAAATTTAGTGCAGACCCTTGTGCATATTTTAAAAGGTTTGGTAATAATGATTTCATTGTATTATTGTTGTATGTTGACGACGTGTTAGTTACAAGCTCCAACAAAGATCGTATTGAAGATTTGAAGGCTCAGTTAACTGGGGAGTTTGAAATGAAGGATTTAGGACTAGCAAACAAGATTCTAGGGATACAAATTTACTGAAATAGAAATAACAGGGAGATTTGGCTTTCTTAGAAGAATTACTTGAAGAAAATCTTGCGATGCTTTAATATGCATGATTGTAAGTCAATCTCTACCCTTCTTTCTGTTAATTTTAAGTTATCCTCAAGTAAAAACCCTAGCAGTGAAGTGGAGAGGAAGGAGATGTCTAGAGTACTGTATGCATCAGCTGTGGGAAGTTTAATGTTCACTATGATTTGCACAAGACCAGACATTGCACATACAGTGGGAGTGATAGTCGTTATATGGCAAATCCTAATTGAGAACACTGGTGGGCTATAAAGAGGATCCTAAGATAAATTAAAGGGACCTCAAATATTGCTCTATATTATGAAGGATTTGAATTTATTATCAAAGGATATGTTGATTTTGATTTTTCAGGCGATCTTAATAAAAGAAAATCCACTACAGGCTTTACTATTACAGGAAGAGCTATGAGCTAGGTGTCTAAACTACAAACAGTTATAGCATTATCTTCAACAGAAGTTGAGTATATGGCAGCTACACAAGCTTGCAAGGAATAGATCTAGATAAAAAGGTTTTTAGAGGAGCTTGGGTACTGACAAGAGAAAATTCCTTTGTATTGTGATAGTCAGAGTGCCTTGCATATTGTAAAGAATCCATCTTTTCATTCCAGAACTAAACATATAGGAGTTCAATATCATTTTGTTCGTTAAGTGGTGGCAGATGAAAGTGTTGACATGTAGAAAATTCACACAAAAGAGAACCTAGCAGATGCACTAACAAAGCCAATCAACACTGATAAATTCATATGGTGTAGATCCTTGTATGGCTTGACAGAGACGTAGAAAGTAGAGAAATGACAAGATAGAAATAATGATGTGGAGATTAATTGGTTCTCAATCAAATCTCCAAGTGGGAGATCGTTGGCTTAAATCCCATATTGATAAAGAGAGAACATAGAAGCCTCCATTAAGGCTATATAAGGAGGCATATGTTTAAGGTTTTATACATCCCAAAATCTTTCCTATAAACCTGTGTATTAATGCTTGGTGTGGATTGTAAAATCTTCCTCTTGTAATATTTATTTTCTATAATGGAAAGTTTTCTATTCTTGCCCATGGTTTTTTCCCATATTTGTTAAGGGTTTTTCCGCGTTAAATCTTATGTGTCCCTTTTATCTCAATTTCTTTTATTGGTATATTTGCTCTATCCGATGGAGTCCATCTCCTATCAGTTCAAGAAAATGTTGGGAATCACTTGTCCTGACTACGAAAGAAGACGAAAGATTCAAGTTTGAGGAGGAGTGTTGAAGTAGCAAGCTTGAACGGAAGAGTTATTATTAGTTTATGTTATATAGAAATTAATTTAGCAAACTTACGTTATTGAGCAGTTATAATTTAGAAGAAATTGTAATCATTTTGTTTGGTTTTAGAGATGCTATATGAGGAGGCTTATCATAAGCGTAAAACAGTGTAATCCAGAGAAATCATTTTCTCTATAAATTCTCACCACTCCTTCTACAAAGTGAATCTAGATTTTCTGGTGAATTACCGATCTTCGTTCTTTTTCTTATAAATTTGTTTGCTCAATGGATTCCCTGTGACACTCTGGTTTCATTGTTCTATACTTGCTGTTTTATCTGCTTAGTTGTTGATTCTCCGTGGTTTTTGATTTTTTGAAAATTGTTACCTGGTTTGTGGTTGATTATGAATCTTAATATTGGTTTCTGTTTGTGATTTGCTCATTTCGTTTCGTTGGCTGGGTAAGCCTTTCACTTTTCTTCGTGGATAGAGTTCGTCTGAGGGCTCCTTTTTGCTATAATTTTATCCATATCTGCTTGTCCTCGCATATAACGTTCGGCTTCCGTACTTGTGCATATGATCTTCGGATGGAGACTTGAATCTCTTTGATCTTGAGATACATTAACTAAACGTATATTGCCCTTTAGAATGTCCCGATTACGCATGGTGAGATCTTGTGTGTCCCTTTTATCTCAATTTCTTTTATTGGTATATTTGCTCTATCCGGTGGAGTCCATCTCCTATCAGTTCAAGAAAATGTTGGGAATCACTTGTCCTGACTGCGAAAGAAGACGAAAGATTCAAGTTTGAGGAGGAGTGTTGAAGTAGCAAGCTTGAACGGAAGAGTTAGTATTAGTTTATGTTATATAGAAATTAATTTAGCAAACTTACGTTATTGAGCGGTTATAATTTAGAAGAAATTGTAATCGTTTTGTTTGGTTTTAGAGATGCTATATGAGGAGGCTTATCATAATTGCATACTCCAAGTTTCCGTCGCAAGTAATTATTCTTGACCAATGAAAGTGCTTTGGTCAAGACATCTAGAACTTGCTCATTGGTCTGACATAACTTTAGCTCTATTTCTCTTTGAGGTAAGAATGCGAATAAAATGATACCAAATGTCAATGTGTTTTGTCTAGCTATGAAATGCAAGATTTTTTAGTCATTGCAATGGTTGCTTTATTGGCACAAAATACTTTTGTTGCTCTGTCTTGAACATGATGAACATCAATCAACAACCTTTGTAGACAAACGACCTGACATGCAGCAGAGGTTATAACAACATATTTTGCTTCTCATAATGATAATGTGATCACATCTTGCTTCTTTGAGCTTAAGGAAACTATTACTGATCTTAAGCTGAAAGCATGTCCAAAGGTGCTTCTTCTGTCATCTACACATCTTGCTTAGTCATTGTCACTATGTTCGAACATGCTGAATTTTGCTTTCTTTGAATACCAAAACCCAAAATCAATAGTTCACCTAGATGCTGCCCGGTAGGATTGTGCATGTACCTAGATAGTACACTAACATAATACATAATATCTTATCGAGTATGGGTTAATTAATTCAATATACGTATCAAGCTTCTATAGTAACTCAGGTCAACAACCTCTATACCATCTTCAAGTTGCAATTTTTCATTTGTATTCATGGGTGTAGCTGCCACTTTTAGAAGGTCTTTCATATATTTTCTCTGTGAGAGAAATATCCCAACTTGGGCTTGCTTAAGTTCCTATCTAAGGAAATATTGCGAGATCCCCAAATCTGTCATTTCAAATTCTCTATGCATACATGATTTAAATTCAACAATCAAAGTGTTAGAAGATCCCATATAAATCGTGTCATCTATATAAATGTAGACAACTAAGAATTCACCATTATAATGTTTGTTTACATACAATATGGGCTTGTTTTTACTCCTAACATATCCATTTTTCAAGAAATATGAGTCAACACTTTTTACCATGCTTGTGGTGCTTGTTTTAGCCCATAAAAAGCTTTCTTAAGCTTACAACTAAGCAATCGAGTTGGCATACATAGACTTCCTCTACTAACTCCTAATTTGAAAAATGCAAACTTCACATAAAATTGATAAACAAACAAATTCAATCTAATTGCTAAAGACAGCAGAATTCTCACCGTTTTAAAGTGAGAAAAAGGTGAGAAGGTTTCATCAAAGTCAATACCTTGATGTTGTGCATATCCTTGAGCTATGAGCCTTACTTTGAACCTTTGTATCTTGCCATCTACATGATACTTTATTTTGAACACCACTTCAGTCTAACACGACTCTTCCCCTATAGTAAATCAACCAATTCATATTCATTGTGCTCAATTGCCTTCATTTCTTCCATCATCGCGACTTGCCATTCTTCATTTTCAACAATTTCCTTAAAGAATGTGGGCTATGTCACATATAAAGCAAAGCTATAGTTTTCATAAAGTTCAGCCAACCATCGAAACCTCTTTAGAGTGTGATCATATGTAGAGCTAGGTAGGGAGCTTGTTGACGATGAACTATTGTTGTTGATATGTGGAGTAGGATTCCTGCTTGGTGAAAAAGTTAAGTTACTATTTTTAGATTTAAGAGAGTTAGTGCCACCAAAATGAATTTCTGGAGTTGCTAGTTCATGAGGTTTTGACATTGGAAAAGTGTCTTCCTGGGGTATTATTGTTGCTTTATTGCTTTTCTCCCATATTCAACTTGCTGCTTCATTGAATTTGACATCCCCACTAACAATCACCACACCACTCACAGAGTTATATAGCTTATATGTCTTTAATTGAGTGTTACAACTTACAAGAACACATATTTCTAATTTTTCATTAATTTTATATCGAGATTTAACCAAAGTATATGCTACATAACAAAAAAATTTTAAGTGGCTTACGTTAAACTTACGACCTTTCCATGTCTTATATAGAGTTCAATTATATACTACTTTTGTGGGAGAGATATTTAGGATATAGAAAGTTGTAGTCACTACCTCTCCCAAATCGTTTTGGGATATCTCTTGCCTTCATCATGCTTCTAGTCATCTAGAAAATAGTACGATTTCTCCATTCTGCCACACCATTTACTCTGGTGTATAAGGTGTTGTAAGTTCTCTATGGATGTCATTCTCCTTATAGAAAACATTGAATTCATATAAAACAAACTCACCACCTTGGTCTATTCGAAGTGTCTTAATCTGACACCTATTTTGCTTCTCTAATAGGGACTTAAATTTCTTGAAATTTTTCAAAGCTTCAAATATGAATCTCAAGACATATACCCAGCTTATGCAATTATAGTCATCATTAAAAAGCAAAAAATATTAACTCTCTCCTAAGGACTTAACTGATATGGGCCCAAAAAAATTAGCATGTACAAGTTCAAGGTAAGTTAGGGTTCTATAACCCTTACTTACAGGAAATGATGGCTTGCTTTGTTTTCCATACACACATCCTTCACAAAAGCCAAGATTATCAATTTTAGGCAACCCAACAACTATGTAACTATGTCTTTATTGCCTAACAATTGTAATTCTTTGATGTTCAAATAACATTATATTAAATTCCATAACTTAGCTTCTGTATTTTACTTAGCAACCAATGCGCAAATTTCACCAGTAAGTGACACATCCAATGGAAACATTCTATTTGAGGTCATTCGAATATGAGAAAATTTTCTACCAAATTTCTTATCAGAGATACTAATTGAATCATTATCAAACATAACAGAATAGCCACCAAGTAACAACTGTCTAATGCTTAACAGATTATGAGCTAAAAAGGGAACATACTGCATATCATGAATTACCATGTGCAATTTTGATAGCAATCGTACCTCTACCTTCAACTTTGACTAGATTGTTATCTTCAACTCAAACTTCTGATCTCTTTGTCTTGTCAAGTTCCTTAAACAATAGCCTCTTACCACACTTATGATTGGAGCTACCACTGTTAATAAACCACCTACCATTGGTCATAACATTTATAGTGGAGTGAGTTATAAACAGATTGCTTTCCTCTTATAGTGTCTCGATGAAGTTACCATGCTTCTGTTCAACTTTTTGTTTAATCAAATAGTTAGCCTCCTTATGCCTATATCTCTTGCAGTAATGACATTCACCAGCAAATTGACCTCGTCCTCTACCACGACCATAACTCGACCATGATAAACTATTAGCTGAAGGTTTATATTTAATGATTTTGATGATAACTATATAATACTTCAAAATTCAAATTAGATTTATTTCCTTATATGGATAACAGTGCATTTTAAAAAAATAAAATTATAGGAAAATTGCTTCCTTTCTTGTAGGAACCTTCCTAGTAAACTTACCTTATTAACATTCAAAAGGATGTTCCTATTTCAAATAATTAGCTCCGAAAGTTTTGATCTTAACATTTAAATATTAAAGATTCCAGTAAAGATGATATCGAAGATTTGCTAGATATAGAGTGAACTCAGAATTAAAATGAAGCAATTGCTAGCTAGAGAAAATGTATACTTAAGGAACAGCCACTGCATTTGCAAGACACACAAATATACAAAAATTTTGAAACACTTGAGCAAAATCTATATTTTTTTAAGTTATATCAAACTCATTGTGCCTCAGAAAGTGAAATCACTATATCAAGAGAGAAATTATTGTTTGAGATCTTACATTTGACCTTACCTTATATTTTCTTTCTATGAGCTTATAGAAGTTTGTTAAGCACTTTGAGTGTGGAAGGTTAGAGAACTTTGAAAATTATGTACTTGTGAGATTGGAGAGGTTTGTCAAATTTAATATTCAGTTTCTTATAATGAAAAGCTCAAGTTGGATATTTAGGAACTAGACGTAGGATTCATTATTAGCCGAACTAGTATAAATCGATTGTGTCATCCTTTCTCTTTTCCTAAATTTTAAAATTTTGCTTCATAAGTTTGTGTTTTTAAGATGCTCATTCAGTTTTTCATTAGGCTTCTTTTATTTTATATCACAAAAGGTTCCTTTCATTTTTAAAACAATTAATATGCTCCTATCGATTAACAAGCTCCTTCCTTTTTAGCATTAGCAGGCTCCTTTCGATTAACATGCTCCTTCTGTTTTTAAAACAACTAACAGGATCTTTTTGGTTTCAACATTAACAGGATCTTTTTGAAAGTTGATAGGACCTCTATCTTTAGACTTATTTTTGTTTAGCACGATATTATCAATTTGAAAGTACCTTGAAAATTTTTCCACACAATTCACCCCCTCTTGCTTGTGCTTGCTTTATTAGGTACAAAGACCAATAAGGCAGTTTAACCATTTGATACAATGGATGTTAAATGGTTCATCAGTCAAAGATTCCAAATAGCTCTTATACTCAGGGTTAACAAGTGATCAACCTTCCTTGCAATTAATGTAGCTCGAATACCATTCACTTTGTGTACACTCTACTGTTCCTTTCTTTCCATAGCAGGTAAATGGAGCTAATAAATGCAACTTTGAAAAGGATTGCATTTTGTTTACTTGTTGAAAAGTATTGCATTTTGTTTACCTGGTTGCGTCCACGTGATAAACCATCTCAACGTCACTTCCCAATCATACAGATAATTCTACCTTGGAATAATCACAAAGGAAAAAAATGGTTTCTATCCTCATCTGCTGCATGACACAGAACACAACCTTTATCAACCGGATTAAACCATCAACATTTTATTCTAAGCCCATTTTTAATAGCCAACTAAGCAATGAAGGATGCTTTGGGGTTCATGTTATTCTTCTATATAAGATTATACCAGGGGGCTTGTCTGGTATCATGTCGGAAGAGGTGGTTACAAGTTTCATTTGTTAAAGCTCCGATTAGGTTGGGTGTCTAGTAAATGGAATCTACTAACGTAGTCTCTCATATCCGAGGAAGATGCACCTGCAATAAGGAAAATCCTCTGAAAGTTCTCCTCCACCTATCGTCTAAGATTAGTTCAAAAACTCTAACTTCCAATCGGCAATTGGTACCGAAGGTGAGAATTAATTGGGTTATGTATTAGGGCACTAAGCTCACACCAATTATCAATCCAGAGCTAAGTTTCCCCTTTAATTGATGCAATGTTTGATATAGGGATATAAAAGTGGCCTTAGCTGTAACAACTCGTTGAAGAACCAGGAGTATAATTTGATTAGGGGTGACAATTAACTAAAACGAGATTGTTTTATTATAATTGATCAATACAAAGTCTTTAAATGGCATTTGAATTTAGGTCACATGACTCATTGTCATTCCTATTTGATTAAAAGATTTTGAGTAAAGTTATATCGCAACTAGCTTGATACATGGAGAAAATTCTCTATAACATATTCAATTTCCTGAATTAAAAGACTAATGGAGTTTAATGACATTCAAAATGATAAATGCATTTCATTACCTTAAATGGACTTCAATTTGAACACTATAAAATATTTGAGTCAACTTTATTTTAGTGAAACATTAAGATTAAAAATGCACTTTTTATTTATTAATAAACTCTAGTTTACATATTCATATACTTAAAAATAATTAATTATAAATTACTTTATAATTATGTCAGTTTCTTATTAAAAATTATTGTTTTCAAGCAGAGAAAATATATTTAAGGAGGAAAACTGGATTCATTGCAATTACTTTTTCAGTCGAAGGATAAGTAATTATTTAGTGGATGAAACTACTATAGCAAAACTTACATGTACTAATCTTCTAAAACAATCAAGATCACGATAATTAGCTGCTTTTATCTTATCATGCTTAAGAAATAATGGAGTATTTCTCCAACAGCAGGATCAAATGATTATTATCAGCTATAAAAATTGAAATTAGTACTAAGGTTGGTACTAGCTCAAGCTTAAAAAGTTGACATTAGTACTATGATTGATATTGGGTCGAGTCGAGTCAGACTCGAGCTAATTTGTAAGGACATGGGCATTGACTTGAGGCTCAAGTTTGAACCTTATTAGGTTTGCCTGAAGCTCAATTAGGTTTAGTCTAAGTATAAATTTTATTTTATTTTATAATTTAATTTAGCTTATTTTTAAAAATGATAAAGTCGTTTATTCTTGATATATTGTTTCAAGTCAAAGAAAGCTTTAAAGTCTAAGCTAAAGTTTGGGCTAAAATCTAAAAATTAAAAAAAAAAAGACTAACTTAAGTTGAACCTATTGACTTTATATCTGATCCGACCATGTCTAGGAACAAACATAAATAACAATGCTACTACTTCTCTTTATTCTTGTGAATTGTTAAGAAGTCCATGAACAAGCACCAAAAATGATTACAAATGATTATACATCAATTTGTAATCTTTTTTTAAGACAATGTTCTATTACGAGCAGAGAAACCTTGCGAAATCTCTGTCAAATGATGATGAAAGCGACACCGAGTTACAAATAGATGGAGATGATGAATTCAATTTCATGGTTAGAAAATATGTCCACTTCTACAAAAAGAAGCTGATGAAGAGAAGAGAAACAAACAATAAAACTGGAAACAACAGATTTTCATCAAAAAGTAGCAGCGAAAATAGCAACACTCAAAACAGTTAAACCATATGCTATTACTGCAAGAAGCCTAAACATACAAGACCAGAATATCCTCTTCTTCAAAAAGATAAGATAGAAAATAGAAAACCCAAAAAGCATGCTATGACTACAGTGTGGTTAGATGAGGATTTTGATAACTTTGAAGAAGAAGAGCCTGTGGAAATCAGCAACACTTGCTTTATGGCCGAATCAGGAGACGATGAGGTATATTACCCTGACAAAACTAAAAGATGCATATCATGATTTATATGATCAGTACAAAAAATTAACGGTACATTATTTTGAAAGGATTAAGAAGTCCAAAAATAATGATGAATATTTAACGAATAAGATTAAATCATTAGAATATGAAAATAAAGATTTATTGTCTAAGATTACGTTTCTTGAAAAAGATAATAAGCAAAAAGTTTCTGAAAAGAAATTTTTGGAATAAAAAATAAGCCAATTAGAAAATGCTTTAATTGAAAATGATTCTGTCAAGTTAAAGCAATTAGAAGAAAAGTTTCCACTCTAGAACTTGAAAAAGAAAATTTTGCTAAAAAAGATTATTTCTCTATAATACGATCTTGCTAATTTTGTTAATGGAAGAAATAATCTTAACACGTTGCTTGGGAGTGGTAAGGGTGTTTTTGATAAAGTTGGAATAGGATGTAATGAGAACAACAAAATTAGGCCATATAAAAATTTCTTTGTTAAATCCAACAATAGATATAGCCAAAATAGCAGGAACCTGATAAGTGTCAAAAATCATAGTAACTATTATTCATCTGTTTTGTGTGATTATTGTGGTAGACATGATCATATTAGTCACTCTTGCTACTTTTGGAAAATGAAGAAACCATGTCAAATGTATGTTTGGAGACTGAAAGGTCAAACTACTAACGCAAAAGGACCTAAAAAAATTCAGGTACCTAAAATAAGATAATACATTATGCAGATAAGCTTCAAATGGAGATAGGAGAAAATCAATGGATAGTTGATAGCGACTGTTCGAGACACATGACAGGTGAAATATCGCATTTCAATTATATTGAAAGGAAAGATAGAGGTAATGTTGTTTTTGCCAATAAAAACAAGGCAAAAGTCACTGAAATTGATAAAATCGGTGACTCTAACTCTGCTTCTATTGATAATGGTCTTTATGTTGATGGAATGAAACATAATATGTTAAGTGTAAGTCAATTATGTGATAAGGGTTATAGAGTTACCTTCTATGCATCACATTATGAAATAATTGATAATCTTTATAATAATATTGTATTCGTTGGTCCTAAAAATCAGAACATATATTGTGGTCAACTGGAAGATATGTCTTCACAAAATTATAAATGTTTTGTTTCAATAGAAAAAGATTTATTTATCTAACACAGAAGATTTGAACATGCTAACATAAGCATCTTATCAAAATTATCCAAAAACGAGTTAGTTAAAGGACTACCAAATTTAAAGTTTGAGAGCAATCAGGTTTACAAAGCTTGTTTAAAAGGAAAACAAATCAGAAGTAGCTTTCCTCATAAAAGTATTGTGTCTACCAACCAATCACTTGAACTTGCACACATGGAATTATTTGGTCCTACCAAGACTCAAAGCTTTGGTGGTAAACATTACGGTTTTGTTATAGAAGATGATTTTTCCATATTTACATGGGTTTATTTTCTATCAATTAAGGATGATACTTTTGAAGTCTTTGAGAAGTTTTGCTGAAAAAAAATGGGGTACTACATTACATTAATTAGAAGTGATCATAGAGTAGAATTTGATAACAGAAATCTGAACTTCTTATGTCCAAGGACTCCTTAGCAGAATGGAGTCATTGGGAGAAAGAACAAGATTCTGGTTGATATAGCTAGAACAATGCTATGTGAAAGTGATCTACCTGATGGTTATTGGGCAGAAGCCATGTCAACTGCCCGTTATAGACTTAACAGGTGCCTCATAAGACCTATTCTAAAAAAGACCCCTATAAGCTTTGAAAAGGAAGAAAATCGAATGTTGCTTACTTTCGAGCATTTGGCTACAAGTGTTTCGTTCGAAACAATGGAAAAGACAACCTTGAAAAGTTCAATCGAAGATTAGAATAAGCTATTTTTCTAGGATGCAGTACCTATAGTAAAGTATTCAGATTCTATAATAAAGGAACAAAGAGGATAGAAGAGTCTATACATGTAGTATTTAATAAAGCATTACCATCGACAACAACAGCTGATTCAAATGATGAAGAGAATCCTTTAGTTCCTAAAAGTAGACCAGAGACTCAGACTACACCTACGGTACTTTTAGAATTACAAGATAAAGAAAGTCCTTCTAGAGTAAGGAATGAATAGGCTCCTTCATCTTAGCAGGAGCCTATACAATGAAGAACGCCAAGAGAATAGAGAGGTCTTAATACACATCAGTACATTCTAGGAGACTCCTCTGAAAGTTTAAGAACTAGATCATCCTTTAAAAACAACTTTGTTGGTCTCATCTCACAAATAAAACCAAAGACCTTTGAAGTGGCCATTGCTGATGAAAAATAAGTTTTAGGTGTGAAAGAAGAACTAAATCAGTTTGATAAAGGAAAAATTTGGAATCTTGTACCTGGCCCTTAAAATAAGCCAATCATTGGAAGTTGTTGGGTATTTCGAAACAAACTCAACGAAAATGGTAAGGTTGTAAGAAACAAAGCTAGACTTATAACTCAAGGTTACAATCAACAGGAAGGAATTGATTTTGATGAAATTTATACATCTGTTGCTATATTGGAATCAATTAGAATTTTACTTGCCTTTCCATGCTATAAAAACTTCAAATTGTTCCAAATGGATGTTAAAAGTGCACTCTTAAATGGTTACATTAACGAAGAAGTGTTTGTTAAGCAACCCCTAGGTTTTGAAGATAAAAACCATCTAGATTACATGATGAAGTTAACCAAAGCTTTGTATGGTTTAAAGCAAGCTTGTCGAGCATGGTATGAGAGGTTAACTTTTTGCTTCAGAATAACTTTGAAAGAGGGAAGGTAGATAAAACCTTGTTTATTAAGAAAAAGGATAATGATTTACTCATAGTGCAAATATATGTGATGATATAATATTTGGTGCTACTAATCAATCTTTCTGTGAAGAATTCTCAGCATTAACGCAGGGGGAGTTTGAAATGAGCTTGATGGGAGAACTAACGTTCTTTCTCGGATTGAAAATTAGGAAAATAGAAAAGGGGATCTTTATTAGTCAAGATAAATAAACAAGGAACTCATCAAGAAATATTATTTTGAGAATATCAAACCGATGGAAACTCCCATGTATACTGGAACCAAACTCGATAAAGATGAAGAAGAAAAAGCTATGGATGAGAAGAAGTACAGAGGAATATTAGGTCATTATTATATCTTACAAGCTCAAGACTAAATATTATGCTTAGTGTGTGTCTTTGCGCATGGTTTCAATCAAAATTAAAAGAAAGCCAACTTCAAGCAATCAAGACGATCTTTCGATATCTTCAAGGAACTATAGACTTCGAATTATGGTATCCAAAAATTGATTCATTTAACTTAGCTATTGTGATGCAGATTATGAAGGTGATAAAGTCGATTGAAAAAGCACAAGTGGTCACTGTCAATTTCTGGGAGGATGTTTAGTCTCTTGGTCCTGCAAGAAATAAAATTGCACAATGTTTTTTACCACCAAAGCATATTATATAGCAGTGGCTAGCTGTTGTGCTTAAATCATATGGATGAAGCATTAACTCCAGGATTTTTCTCTAAACTTTTCTCATATTCCAATATTATGTGATAATAATAGTGCAATAAATCTTTCTAAAAATCCTGTACATCATTCTAGGACTAAGAATATAGAAATCAAACGTCATTTCTTAAAGATCATGTTTTAGAAGGAACCATTGATCTTTTACATGTTAAAACTGAAAATCAA
Source organism: Erythroxylum minutifolium (assembly GCA_027123815.1). Lineage (NCBI taxonomy): Eukaryota > Viridiplantae > Streptophyta > Magnoliopsida > Malpighiales > Erythroxylaceae > Erythroxylum > Erythroxylum minutifolium. The sequence continues at coordinate 2,494 of JAOTJB010292256.1, read as the reverse complement.
GTAGTTAATATCTTCACTAAGCCTCTTTCTAGAGATAGATTTTGTGCGTTAAGAAAAGAACTTGATATGTGTAGACTATCTGATATTCTTTCTGTGTGAATACTTGATGTTACTTCTCTTTGCATATATTAGCAAGCTCCTTCTAATATAGTCCTTTAGAAGCTTTCTCTTAGTTTATTAGGCTCCTAATTTAGAAGGCCCCTCTTACTTTAGAAACCTCCTCTTAGGTTAATAGGCCCCTTCTATTTTAGAAGGCTCCTCTCGGTTTGATAGAGTAAAATATACGTATCCTAAAAAGAAAAGTTTTTCATGGGGTTGTTTCAGCTTTTAAAAATCGCACGCACAATTTGAAAACTCTTCGTATGTGTATGACAGAAGATATAAAAATGATCACGCTTCCTCTTTTGGCCTGTACTAATGTTCATCCTCTCACGAAATCAACACTCCATAATCACTTAGTATACCTTAAGCAAACTTCTCTTGTTTACTCATCATCATCTTTCTCAAAAGAGCTGCTATTTCATCTTTACACCCTAACTCTCTACATTCTATCTATTTTTTGTTTTCTCTCAAACCTTACAAAGCTCATCTACAATAACATGAACAAAGTCAAAGGGGAAGAAGAAAACCTTGGCCTCAACCTCTAACTATGGTGAAACCCCTCGCCATAAACAAACTATTGCTTTTAATTCCTCATCTCTATCTCCTATAGTAGGTTCTTTGAACACACCTACAGAACTTGTTTCCATCTCTTCTAAGCCCCAAACCTCAGAAGAAACCATTCAGGAAACTCTAGAAGAAAGAAAGAGGAAGATTTTTGCCATGTTATCTCTGGAATCAGATTCTGACTCCTCTTCTGATGACAAAGATGCAACAATCCAAAGGCATTATGTTTCTGACTTTGGATAAGAAGAAAAAGGAGAGGAAGAAAAAGAGGAAGAAGAAAAAGAAGAAGAAGAAAAAGAAGAGGAAGAATAAAAAGAAGAAGAAGAAAAAGAAAAAGAGGAAGAAAAAGAAGTAGAGGAAGAATCCTCGAGTAAGGGGGAGTGGATGAAAAAGGTAAGATTTCACATACCAATTCTCTCTCTACCCATTGCTACTTCATCTTTCAAAACTTTTGCAAATTATAAACCTGGTCCTAAAGAGAAGAAAGTGCCTAAAGTGCACTAGGTAATAAATGACAATAGTTTAGTCGAAGAACCTATTATGTTGATAAGACGACCACGAACTAGAGGGAGTGCTATAAAGCAAGCTCTACAAAAAGAAACTGCTAAGGTAGATAAGAAAGAAGAAGAAGAATCAAGGAAAAGAAAAAGGGAAGAAATAAGAAAAGGCAAATTGCCTATGGTTGAACAAAGCATTGAGGATGCAATCACCAGAAATAAGATATTTGTCGAAGAAGCTATGTTTGAAGATGTTCCTAAGGAAAAAAGGGCAAAATCTGAGAAACTCGTCATACTCAAAGGAGAGTATTTAGCACCAGTGAAATTATTCCAGTCGATGGAAGTTGAAGCAAGGCCTAAGATGCGCTACAAGAAGAGAAAGGTCGTAGTTATATGCATCTTGACCCCTTACCTATTCGATGATATAGGTATTACCATTACTCCCTATTTTCTTGCTGTTGGTTAGGAGAATTTTGTAAACTTAGATGAAACCATCTGTGATGAATTGGTAAAATATGTTTACACACATATGAGGAAAGAAGAAACTAATGAGAAACTGGCAATCATCTCGTGGGTACGAGAGTGCGAGATTTTGATCAAAAAGGAAATATCAGGGAACATTCTGAGTGTAATTCTCGAAGGTAGGACTGACCTTTCCTGTCATAAATGGGAAATTGTTGACCTTGATCTAAGAGAGGTAGTGAATTTTATTTTTCTGAATACTGAAATGCCCATGAAGAGAGACCATGGTGCAGACACTTAGACCTACTGCCAAGATGCCTTACATCCATTTTGACTACTTCTATTTTTCCTAATAGTAGCTCAGTAGAGAGGTGTAGTCTCCTGGACATGTATGTGGTCTATAATCTGTTAAAGGGCAATAAGATGAACCTCCCGGCAATGATCTTGAAATTCATAGTAGACAAGGGAAGTCACAAGAACACAACTGGTGGTCTACCTTATAGAATGTTGTTGACTAAGATTTTTGCATAGTTTGCAGTGTCCTTCTTAGGAAACTCTTTGATATTCTCCACTGATTGTGTTATTTGGGTGTTTCTTTCTTACTCATGATATTTCATACTGCTTAATCTCACTCCCTCTTTTTTTTTAATAATGACAAAGGGGAAGAGTATAGTTGATTTGTTTTTTTTGCATCTATGATATGATGATATATTTTCAATGTTGTCTTGATTATACCTGTTATTGATTTATTCTACTATTGAACTTGTGAAGTTTTAGATCTATGATATACAAAATGTAACATCCCCTCACCAATAGGAAGGGTATATTGGTAAATTGCCATGTTTAGGAGTGTATAATGTATAGTGACA
>JAOTJB010292151.1:0-16703 GCA_027123815.1 Erythroxylum minutifolium | reverse complement strand
AATAAAAGTAATTAAATTTAAAATATCTTCAAAAAATATATATATATTTCAAATAATTTTGATTTAATAACTAAATATATTTAAAATAAATATTAATTTATAAATAAAAATTGATTTTAAATTAATTATTTTTATAAAATAAATAAATAATTAATAAATATTATATAAGAGATTAAAATAAACTTATTTAATAAAAAATAATTTATCTTTCAATTTTATTTAATGTGCAATTATTATCAATGATAAAAATATAACTACATTGACATTAACAACTGAACAAAATTTTGTTTTATTTACTCGGGACCTTTTAATTTTATTTAAAAAAGAAATTGAGAACAAAAATAAAACTAAAAATCTCAACACAAGAGCAAAAATAAAACTAAAAGGTCCCGAGTAAACATATAAGAATCCTTTAAAAAAGTATTAAGAATTCTTTTATACAAAAAATATAAATTGTACATTCTTCCGTTTTGTTTAATATTTATATACAACCATATAAGTTTAATATTCTTCCATTTTGTTTATTCCAAGCATGCTTTTACTTTTCACATATGCACATAATCCCCCATACCCATATATGATATATAGATCTCCGTATGACTCTTGATTCGCATAGGAATTTAGAAAGTATAGTCCTAGTTAAACCACAGAGCTCTAAATTTCCACGGAAGTTATAAAATTACTTAGTTTAGATCCCTATGGTTAGATTAGGTTCCATCTTATATGAGCAAACTTGGCAAAACCTTTGTATAGCTTCTTCGATTTCTTGCTAAAACTAAATATGACCAACGGTAGTTCAAATGTCTTTTCTTTCTTTGAGAGGTATTATGAAACATCAAAATCTAAATTTTCTTTGATGTGAACCATCAAAACCTCAATTTTCTGAGATGGTTATCTTCTTCCACAAAACAATACAAGTACTAGAATAATAAAAACAAATTTTCTAAAGGATGAAGACAAATGATTTACGCAAAACGAGCCAAATCTTTGATCAATTGATTGTCGTAGTATTTATACGTCATGGACACTTCAAATAAGAGACCTATGAAGACTTGAGATCTTCCATCAACCTCTACAAAGTAAAATGTATAATAGACTAATTCAACGATTTCTATCTATAAGTAGCTTGCTTCCAAAGCATCATGCTTGACCACTCATCCAATCACAGGCCAATCAAAAACTAAAAGAAATCCTTTCCAAGCTTTAAATCAAACATACCATTATGAATGAAATAATAAAAATTCAACCAACATAAAAATTTCATTATTAGAACAAACTACTTCAACTAATCATCAAACACCACTCTGTTTTCAGATGTCTCGTATGAATATTTTGGAAAAATTTAAGAGTATCTATATTTCATAAGAATAAATTAGGATTTGATATTAAATTCAAATAGAAGACTTTGTTAAAGAAGAGTCTATGACTATTTTCACCACTTAACACTGTTTGACATTTTGATAATAACTTTTGATAGAAATATTAGATTGATGAAATTGAAGAGACTTTGAAAATGTTAGAGAAATAGATACAACTTAGATGAAGATACATATGCTAATTCTTGGCTATCAATCAACCAATTTACCCTATTTTCAGATTAGTGTCAGGCATCAGACTAATATGTTTGAAATTTATGTTTTAAAATCAGTTTTTTCAAAACTAGTCATCGATTTTATGGGAAATAATTTCTAGTATCCGAAAGAACAATGGAAAGGAAGGTCTGTTAGGAGAACTGAAAGTAAAATGAAGCTAATTGTAGTGGAATACATTAGCATAAACATCATTTGCTAACTTTTTGATGCTAATGTATATTAATTATAGTGGAATACATTAGCATAAACATCATATGCTAACTTTTTGATGCTAATGTATAATTCCTTATCTCCTTGCCTTATATGCCTTTTTCCTAGATATTTGCTCTAGTACACCTTAAACATTGTGTGAGTTGATCGAAACTGAGTTCTCCCATTTTAGATATCATGGTTTCCTAGCTTGGTGTGGTTGAGCTTCCTTTCTTCACCGTTGCAACCTTTTTAATGTATAAGTAACTAGAATCAGCTCTTGTTTTTATAAATTATAGGAGGTGTAGTATTATTGCCCTCTCACAAATTCTACATTTCTTGTTGGACAAGTGGATGGACACTATTTGTATCTAGTTCAGGAACTCTTCAAAAGTGAGACTAAAATAAACCCCAAGACAAGGTATGCGTGTCTAGTTTCGATTGATATTATCTTTGCATAGCTCAATAGCATGTAGTCCCTCCACCATTTGAGATCAGGGACTTATCTGAATAAGAGTAGTAATTGTAATTCTTTGCTCCTCTCCATTTATCAAATCATGAGATCTTGATACGGTTTTCCCTTTTGTAACAAATAAATTAGAAATAAATGAAAGCTTCTCTGTTTTCAAGGGATGGTTTTTAACTCTATTATTGAATTAAAGTATGTTTCGTATAATGTGTTTGTTTATATCCTTGAAGGCAATTGGTAGGTTTCAATTTAATGTATGACATTAGTATTTTAATCAATAAATGTACTCTTTGTTTTTATGTATTTTTGTTAATTATATTATACTTAATATTAAAGATAAAGTACACAGAATAATTATTATAAAGTTAAGACTATGATAAAATCATAATTATGATATTCAATTTGTATTTATGTATTATTCCTAAATTGTTTTTAACAAGATAAATGGAATAAATTAATAAAATTTAGAGAACAAGCAACAATTCTATAAGTCAATATGTTACACCATCCAAGCTGAGAAATTAGTACTTACATAGTGAAATAAATTCAAAATTAGTACACTTTATGTTTCTTTCTTAAGAAGAAAGTGAGATATCTTCTAAATTTAATTATGGAGATATTTAAAACAAACATGTAGGTTGATATTTGAGAATAAGTTTACTAAACTGACCCTATTAAGGATCTTAAATGAAATATAACTTATGTGTCTATGGATTTTGACATTATGATAGTTTTATGATTAGTCTTTAAAATTAAAATTACCAAGGTATCTCATACAGGAATTACTATCTTTTGATGCTACTTATGATCTATTCTATTTAAGATATATTAGTTCATTTCCAATATATTAGGAACTTAAAATAAGATTTAACTTGTTATCTACGCATTCGCTTATCTCTATATTTGCATTATGTGCATGTAATGAGCATGACTTCACTACTAAACTTGCATAATCCTACCACTCTTTTGACTACGATGACTCTTACCTCTTGTATACCTTCTTCTTTCAATAATTCACTTCATCTTCCCTTTCTCTTTATGTCATTCGATGTTCTCTTCAGGTCATCCACTACCTCCATTATAACCTCTGCTTCATTTCTCCCTAGGTTCTTTTTCTTCTTATCTTAGTCCTAAGAGTTCAATCTTTATTGCTATTGATCTCCTTCAACCTTCCTACCCTGCTCCATACAATTTCCTTTCTTAGTATCACTAGATTTTTCTTTCCAACTTTTTTCCTTTTCTTACTCTTTAAGCTTTTCTTTTTAGGTATCCCACTTCCCCCTTCTCTTATTTGTTATTTTAAAATTCTTTTCTATGAAACCCTCTCTGACACTTTAAGAGTTTCCTCCTTAGGGTTTTGAATATTCATGAAATGACATTTCCCCTAAAGTCTTATTCCAACAAGAAGGGTTCGCTAGAGGGGATCTCAAAGCTCCCCTAATTATAAAACCTAAGATGACTATCTCCAAAATATAGACATGGAAGAAATTTGTAATGGATTGATTATAATCACTAAAGTTGCATTATTTTCCTCTAAATTCCCATCAAAGAAAAACAATAGTTGTGCCAAACATTGGGACATTATAAGGAGTGGATAAGAAGTGGGAATCCACTTTAATTAGCTTCTTTATGGAAAAGAGGCTAACATTCCTAGCTATAAACGTATAGGCTCATATATAGTGGAAACACATAGGTCTTTTAGAGGTTTTGCTTAATGATGAGAACCTTTTGTCTCAGTAAGTGCTTGAATCATATTTATGGAATTATCAATTTAGATGACTCTTTCTTTAAACCTAGAAACTTGGTACCAAACTCCTAAACCTTAAGTAGAAGCAAATTCCTATATGATTGAATATTCATTAAGTCCCACTTGAGTACTAGACCACCAAAGGCCTAAGTCATTTAGCCAACTTTATTAAGAAACTTCTATGTATTATTAAACCAACTGCTACAATTGAAAGCATTTTTTGGAAATTAAAAGATTGATATTATTAAACAAAGGTCAAAGTTATATCATTAAAATTTAAGCAAGGCATATAGTCCTTAAAATAGTTGCAAAATAGTTCACACTTAAATTTGTATAAACTACCATACTAATACATTATTTTACTCCTCAAAGAGATTACAACCAATAGTGGTTTTAAAACATGAGTAATGTCCATAATAAATATTCCATTTTTCTTTGATTTCCCTTAATATAGCAAGTAAGAACCTCTAACTAACATTATTTTCCAAATCTATAGAACATTCTTTTGGATCACTATGCTAGCATCCAAGCTCTTATTACAACATACCCTTAGTTCCTTTCTCTTTAGAGACTATAAATTGAGCATGGAAGAGCAATTTGGGTAATATTAGTCTCATCCTTACTTATATTCTTAAGATTAGATGCCCATAGTACAACTTTGTCCTAAGTGTTTGCCTGACAACTAGACTCATGTCTAGCTAGTATACCCTTTCATAATAAGCTCGAGTAAAAACTAACAAAGAATAAGTGAATAATTGTTTCATAAGAGACCTAGCATAATCTATAGCTAGGATTCATCAAACAACCCACTAAACCCTTCAAATCATCCATGGTTAAAAAGTCTCCCTCTTATTGCCATCTAGAGTACAAAAGACGCCTTAGGAACTTGTTATTTGGTCCAGACCATATTGTACCATGAGACTTTAGGGTAAGATCTTCTGAATAGTTCCATGATTTATTAGTGAATAGACTTAAATGGTTTTTAACCAAACTACTTTATCCTCCTTATTTGTTTGATAAATGTGTTGGAAAGCAACTTTGCATTACCTCATGAACTCTTTTGTCACAGAGCTAGTTCCTTTCGTTGACTAGAACACAAATATAGCATTTTTATAATAAAAAGATCTTAGCCACTAAGTAGATTGAAACAAGTATAGTGGGCCTTGAATGCTCTAATTATCTCTCTATAACCAAGTTTTATTTCCATTCCCATTCCTTATCTAGTTTAATAATTGCACAAAATCCTTTAACTTTGACATCTGTATCATACTTGAGGAGTCCAATCGAAGCTTTGCTCGCCTTATGATTTTATTCTTTAAGTATTGACTATGCACCTATCTGATCTATGAGGAATATTTATTATTAGTTATTCTACAAATCCTTTTAGCTAAAAGGGATTTGTTAACAATTTGCATTAAAGAGATATCCAATCCCTCTTAATTCTTAGGTAAACATGCATCCTTCCAACTTACCATTGCCTTTTCTTAGCATTGCAATAAGCTAATCACAATAAGTTCTGAAAAGCTTCTCAATATCCTTATAAATTCTTTTGGGAAGTAGTATATGGGAGGCTTAGCATATATGTAGATTGTTTAGGACCAAAGGATGAGCTGTAATTTACCTATATAAGAAAAACATTTTTTATCCCAATTACCTATTTTCTTTATGATCATATTATAACGGTTTTAGTAATCCCTCAACGAGATTTTCCTTGAAGTAATAGGAACACCCAGGTAAGTAAAAGGTGGGGAATGAGAAGATATGCGGGGAATGAGAAAATATGCCTGAGATCCTATATAAGTCAGAACCAAGATTAGTTACATCATTAAAAAACACGATGAAACATTTTATCCTTGTTGATCATAAAACCTGAGGTACTATTGAACTCCTCTAATGATTTCATAAAGCATGAAATAGGGTTAGAAGTAGCTAAAAAGAAAAACAATAAATAATAAAAAAATGCTAGGAGAGTTATTCCAAGTCTCTCTCTTTTTCAATAAAAATCAAATGGGATTGTCATTTCTGATATTTAGTTGGATAATCCTTAAAAAAACCTCCATACATATTGTGAAAAGATAAGGGGAAAGGATAGCTGAGAGCTTTCAAAACATTGGCGATAAAAGGCCAGTTAACCATTTTAATCGCTTAATGTAAATAAATTTTTAAAGCATAATTACATTTTAAACCTTGTAGACGATAGCTCTTTAGTAGATCTTATGCAATTAATACATTATCCCCTATGCTTTTACCTTTTATAAAAGCAGCCTTGGCATCACTAAAAATAGAGAGAATAGTTTCTTTAAACCTAAAAATAAGAATCTTTGAAATAATCTTGTGGAATATATTGTAGCAAGAGATGGGGTAAAATTCCTTTAAAGATAAAGGATTGGGGGTCTTAGGGACCAAGCACAGGTCGGTTTTATTCCAAGCTTTCACCATCTTAAATGTAGAAAACAATTCCAATAAAGCTTCACATACTTCTAATATAATGCCCCCAAGCTTTTAAATAAAAATATATGTTAAAGCCATCCAACCTAAGAGATTTGTTAGGGCCAAAATTGAAGAATACACCCTCTATTTCGTTAAACGTTACTGGCTTTATAAGGAAGGCACTTCAGTGATGATTAGTGAGCCTAGACATTATCGAGAAAATGACTAGGTGAGAGGTAGAGAGATAAGTTGTAGTTCCCATTATATTCTAGAAGTATTCCCTAGCATATATAAGTATCTCAATCTAAGAATTGACCACTTGCCCTATTTCATTCTTCAAAGAACTAATCCTATTTCAGTTTCTTCTAGTTACGAGAGATTTATGGAAGAACATGTATTGCTATCTCCTCCTTTTAACCCTAACACTTTATATTTTATATGATTAATGAGTTATATAATTCAAATACTCACCTATTGCTTTCTTTTTAGCTAACTTTAAGCTCAAATCAGCTGGATATATATAAAGCTCCTATTGTTTCAATAGAAGATTCTCTCTGGCTCTCAAAAATAAGACTTCTAAATTAAGTAAAAACTTCAAATTTAACTTTTCATCACTTAAACTACTGTGATTGCTCCTAATTTCTTGAAGAACTTCAAAGTCAAATCTTTGAACCATATGGTCTAGACCCTTTTAGATTGCATCTTCAAAGCCAAGTGATTAACATAAGAAATTGAAGAACATAAAAGTAGAGACTCTATTTTGGTTCATTATGAGTCCATATATTTTAATAGGACAATGATATAAACATCGATTATCATTAAATCTATCACTTATGTATTGAAATTTTAGTAACCAATCATAATTTACCACGACGTTATTAAGTTTTTTCATAATTGAGCATAAGCCTTATTGTATATTGTTTTAAGTGAACTAGTTTCTTACAATTATAAGATCAATAACTTCTAATTTAGATAGGCAAGAATTGAGTTTCTTGAAAGGCTTGTTGAGGGATTTGTCTCCTTCAGCCTCTAAGGAAAGAGTAGTAGAATTAAAGTCCCTAATTACAAGCCAGAGTTCCATAATTGAATTTTTGAACCTCATAAGGTTTATCCACGAATCATTTCTTTGATAAGAGAATTTACTAGCATATATGAAGGAGCTCCAGGCTCTTCCTATCCAATAACATCAACTAGAATATGCAAACATTAAAAAGAAGAAGAGTAACTTAGAACGTTGACAAAGAAGGAGCCATAAGCAACAACTATTATGCCTAAATGATGATAGTCATGATTGGTTAAGAGACTCTATTTATTTTTTAGAAATTGAATGTTCTCGCATTTATTAACATTAAATTTTGTTTAAAAAGGTCAAAAATGATTAGCTTAAAATATTTTATTTAGTTAGTTACTATGAAATGTTTATTTAGGTCATTAATTCCATTTATGTTCCAAGTAAAAATAGACATAGAATATTAAGAAGAGGGGTAAAGGTTTCCCCTTTGGCTTTATAACTTGATCTTCTTCTTCCTATTTTCTTTAATGCCTCATTATCTTAGGAGGCATCAGACTTCACCACTATTGGAATAGGTACCAATGGTATAAAGAAAACTTCATTTAACCATTTAAGATAAGCCCTAGCTTAGAGGGACTAGAGGCTTCAAACTTATCCATTACTTTAGGATTCTAAGGAACAAATAAGAGGAAATTGATAGGTTCTCTGAGATACTCACTTAGAACCACTAGTTGGGTATGGTTAGAAAAGCCTCCATACTAGACACTGAAGGTCTAGTCTCTATATGATTATATGGTCCTTCATTTGAAGTACCTAAAGAAGACTCATTAAGGGCCCCTTGTGAGTTTCCTTCATCACATGTCTCCATTAACTCCATAATTTAACTCTCTTAAGCCTAGTTCTTATGGGATGTGAAGTTTTACCTTGTTGTGGAAAGGAAGGTCTGTATTGGTAAGCGACCTCTACAAAGTCCTTAACCAGGCTATCTTTCTCCTTTAGTCTTAGAAGTTGTATCTCATTAAGTAAGTCATACTTTAAACCCATATTAACTCATACTCTATCATACGTCACTCTTCTTCTTATAAGTATGGCCTTATCCATAAATAGTATCCCACTTATCTAACTCACCAGATGGATTAAGCCTATCATAGACTAGTATTCAAAGGAAAATTAGTGGACTTTAACATATATAGGCACCGATTTTTACTTGATCTTCTTTAATTTATTCCAATATTTTAAGATGTGTAAGAAAATGGGTGAGCTCTTGTAATGCTAAGAGTTAAACTTATTCACTTCTAAAGCATTGTTCCTAGAAGAAAATTTGAATAGAAAGATTTAGTCCTTATTCAACAGCACCTCTTGTAAACCATTCCTTTTCCAATTTTTCATAGGCAAAAGTTTGATAATTAGGAAAGGAGGTCTCCTTCCTAAAAAAAATTCAATGATGGTAGAAAAACATGATGATGCACCCTCTCTCAAAAGGAACAGAGTAGGACAGAGTAGGAGAGATAATGAGGGATCCTTCATTCAAGGTTAAAGGATAGTACTTTAGCATAGAATCATAAGATTCTCCTAGAACCCCTTCCAATCCAGCTTAAGGTATGAGTTGGAAGTTGGAAATTTATATGAGGAGGGAGGAGGAATATTAGTAGGGATGTCTAAGGACTAAGAAGCAAGTTAAGGCAAAATGGGAAAGTGATTAGGGTTGAACTGTCCAATGTCTAAAACAATAGTAGCCAATGTTGAAAAAAGTAATTAAAAACCCACCCCCTAAGAAAAAAAATTATGAAGTTAGTTTCAAAAATAGAAAAGGTAGGTGGCATTAAGAAAAAAATGATAGGAATAACCACATCAAAATGAACAACTAATAGTGAGGTATTAGGTTAGATGCTGGAATGAAAATCAAAAGTCAAAAATAGAGAATTAAAGAGGAAAGTATAAGCAAATAGTAGGAAAAGTAAATAGTCGGGAAGGTGAAGGCAATGGGGAGTGGAATAATCAACCCATAAAAGCCTTAGATTCTAGAAAGAATTGAGAGCTTCTCTCTTCTCTTACAATGAAGGTAATCCCATAAGAAACAATGCCAAGACCTTTTAAAATAAATCCATATTATTAAATTTGATGAAGAAGGTACGTTGTTTAAAGATAATGTAAACGTCAACTATAATTAAAAACATAATAAAGCACAATAACCACAAGAGTGGAGAACTACAAACAAGAGATTCCATAAAAGATATTACATGGAACTCACAAAGAAGGATCTTGCTTAGAACAAAAATGTAAAATCATGTAGAGATAGAAGAGGAATAGAGAATAAAAAAAGGAACCAAATGGAGGATGATAATTTCATAAAAAAATAAAGAAATGCACTCCTCTGAGTCTCAAGAAGTAGCATCTCCATAAGGAAGAGAAGGCATCACTTAGATTAAAAGTTCTATTTAAAAATTTTATAAGCTAGATCGACATAATCAAGTAATTCTTTCTAAAATATGAGATTAGAGGGAAAATCATGCCATATTTTAGGAGCCTTTAAGTACCCTTATAAGCTCTCCTGAAATAATCCCAAATAAGGTCCTAAAGAATGAATCATAGATTTGTTTCTAGGTTAATACTAGGAGGAAAAATAAAAGAAAATAGAAACCTTTATCATCCTCAACCAAATGACCATATTATCTTCGAATATAAGAGAGCTCAATATCCTCAATAAATAGAAATGGTAGCTGATTATATCTATAATACTAACCCCTTTCTTATAGGGCTTTTGGAAACTAAAATTAAGGAGAAAAACTGTGAACACTTGAGTTTTCTTAAAAAGCATTGGCCTATAATCTCTAATCACTCTCACCACTACAATGGTAGATTTATTGGGGCTTTTGATCTAAGATAATTGGATGTGACAACCTTGGTTATTAAGGACTAGCTGATACACCTATATATCTATTGAAATCAACACAATACTGGTTTCTATATCTCCTTTATCTATGCTTTTAACCATAATTTTCAAAGATAGTTTATGGACTAAGCTTAAAGAGATTGAGAATAATAAGAATGATCTATGGATAATTATAGGGGACTTTAATTATATATATCAATCATATCGTGTTAAAGGGAATTTGAGGCTAAGGATCCACACTGATGAACTTATTAATTGCATAAACCAAATACAAGTCACTAATTTTAGTATAGTAGGACATTACTTCATAGAATAGCAATAAAAAATGTTATTATACTAAAGGAAGAAGATGGATAAGGCTTTGGTGAATGGAAGATGATTGTAAAATTACCAAAGAGCAAACCATGTTTCAACAGCCAACTACTATCAGATTACACTCTTATACTTGTTTAAAACATATTCAGTTACTAAAAGGGGTTAATTCCTTTCAAATTCAAAAGTCATTTAACCAATGTGGAGGGATGTAAGTATGCAATTAGGAGGTGACCCATCTTGGAATTATAAGGGAATAAAATGTTCAAATGCCTAAAAAAGTTACAATAGGTAAAGAATAAGTTAAAATGACTTAACAAAATAAGAGGTCCTGATACACAGAAGGAAGTGTAAGAAATAAGAGAAGAACTTGAAAGGATCTAGAATAATCTTTATAATAGTCATCACCTAAACCTTATTGAATGGAGAATATAACACTATAACAGTATAATCAACTAGCTGAAATATGGTTTCCTACCATAAGGTAATGATTTAGGATATTATGTATGAAAGATGGTTATAAAAACCCACTTCTTCTATGGCTAGTTACTTTTGATGAAAAATACCAATAAGATCTGTGGCTTAAGAAATGAACAAGTTTTATTACTTACTACAAAGGAGGAACTCCATGTTAAAACTTAATCTCTCTTCACCAACTCGATTGGTAAATTAATAGATGTTGTCTCATCAATTAAAGTGCTCAAAATAATAGTCAAGTAGGTAATTCCTCCTTAAGATGCATAAGTCATAATAAGACCTATCATAACTTATGAAATCAGATAAACTACATTTGTGTTTTATCTTAATAATACATGGGGCCCTGATGATTTAAATGCCTTCTTTTATCACAAAACATAGACATAGACAAGATTTGTAGTGACTAAAATAATAAAGGAATTATCACCAAAGGAAGAATGATGAAGGAATGGAATAAAACCTTCACTTGCCTAGTTCCTAAGGTATATTCATCAAAGTCTATTTTTGATTTTATACCTATATCTTATTATAACACAATCTATAAGGTCATTGCCAAGATTCTAGTAGATAGATTTAAGCTAGAATCCTTTAGACTTTTTAATAAAGATTTAAGCTATAACCCTTTAGACTTGATAATAACTCTTAAGGGACCTTCTTCAATGGAAATTCAATACGTGACAACATTTTTTTAGTGCATGGACATATTAAGAACTATAATAGGAAAAAACCAAGAAAAAACTATGATATCAGAGTGAATTTTCTGAAAGCATTTGATTCAATTGTTGAAGGTTTATTTAAAACATCGTGGATGCTTTTAGGTTCATTACTACTATTTCATTGTTTGGACCACTTCATTTATTAAAATTGTCTTATACAAGATACTTATCAATGGGGAGCCTATAAAGCTAGTTAATAAAGGTAGAAAATTAAGGCAAGGGTACCCTATTTCCCCTTACCTTTTTACCTTAACCATGGAAGTCCTTGTTAAGTTGATTAGGAATTTAGTAAGCTAGGAAAAGAAATTCAATTTTGATTCTAGATGTAAAAGATTAGGAATAACCAAATTTTCCTTTGTGCGTGACTTGATTTTATCATCAAAGTCTAATCCTAACTCAGTTGGGCCCTAATGAAAACTTTTAGTACATTTAAAGTACTCTCAAAACTCATTACAAATAAGGAAGAGTTTCAGCTCTTTGTCTTTAACAATACTGATAATATTACAAGTTGGATAGCTTGTATCATTGTCATTAAGCTTGCTAAACTTCCTATTACATAACAACTACCCCAAAGAGACCAAAATTTATAGCCTTCACACATTTTATTGAAATGATCAATTTAATGATTAATGGTTCGAGCAATAGATGCCTATTAATATTAGGGTGAGTACATCTTGTTTAGTCTATATTATTATTTTCTTTTTATTTTTTTGTCCCTTTTGTTTTATATCTTACAAAGATGTTGGCCTCATATTGGATGGATCTTATTTCAAAAAAATTGTCTTACTCAGGAAAGTACCATAAACTTTCTCACTTATTATATAAACTTATATTATATACATTAGGGACAATATACAACTTTAAGTGTGGGGAAGGGGTTAACGAGTTTAATGATTTTCTTAAACTTATTATAATCTTGGTTATGAAATTTTATAAATTGATATTTTACATTAATTGAAATCTATCCTTCAATATTGTATTTCATTATTGAATATTGATTTGAATTAGTATGCAAAAGAATAAGAGTTAGGATAAATTTGCTTTTATAGGTCATATTTTTATTAATCATTGAGACAGTTATTGTAGGTCATATTTTTATTAATCATTGAGATAGTTAAGTTGAATGAAAATTGCAGAATATTCAAACATATATACCCATCTTTTCATTAGCTTTTAAGCCTAAGAGAAAATTTCAAAAAATTTAAGCTCATATTATTTTCATGTGTGTTATCGTGTATAGTTAAAAGATTCTAAAACTTACCTTTTTTTATGCATATTGAGACCAAAGTTGATAAACTAAAAGCATTGAAATGATAAAGGTACTTAGATTCAACAATTTGTTGTAGAAAATTTCTTTGATAATTACATTACCTTATATTTATCCCTGATGTGTGCTTAATTGTTTAAACATTAACTCCTTAACACTTAGTGATTAATGCTTTGAAACACTTAAGATATTCATTTTAGTTCATAGTTGATTTTAGGTACAATTTAGAAGTTCAAGAGCTAAATTAAGTTAAAAGCACATTCTTTGAGCCATCCTCTTAATGTTCAAACTCAACTGTCTTTGCAGAACAAGAAGGAGATGGATTAAGGTAAGGATTAAGCAAGAAATTATAAAAAGAACAACAATTTGGCATGATCTGGGAGATTCACAGTTGGATAAATAGTCGTGTATCCAATCGTGTATCATCATCACACCCAGTCTAAATCCCAAACCAATGCAAGGTCTGGGGAGGTCTGATAGTACGCAGCCTTACCCCTATAGAGTAGAGAGGTTGTTTCCGGTAGACCTACATGCAAATATGATAATTAAAAAAGTGATGCAGGTTAAAAGAGTAGTTATGTTAAAAAAGTAGATAAATAAAACTAAAATAAATAAATAAAGTAAAATAAAATAAAATAGTTGATATAGTGCCTAGATCTGCTAATACCTGATAAGCTACAAAGTACGACTCTTCATATGTTGAGTTGTGCTAGGGATCCTTGCTTAGTAGCCATGTAAATATGAACAATCCAACGGTATAAAATGGCCTCGAGGGACCTTTCCCCATACACCAGAGATGAAAAGCCAAGTAGTATGACAGAAAAACTTGTCCACGACTTGCAACTAGAAAAGACAAGTTGGACATTAGGGTTAGACTTCCTAAACGGTAAATATGCCGTCAGAGCTTTACAGTAAACGGATCCCAATAACTTCCATGAATTTTTTGGCACACTTTAAAGGATATCCTTTACCTGTATCCTAGCACGCTATAATTTTCTATTTCTAGACAATTCCTCTGTAAGAGCCAACTCTGTCATATCCTTCTTGATCATTTCCCTTTAGTTCTTATTTGGCCTTCCTTTTCTCCTCTTACAGTCATGAAAGGTTATTTTCTCACAACATCGCACAGGGACATTAGGGTGCCTCCTGCTCTTATGCCCAAACCATCTAAGCCCGATCTCTCTAAACTTATTGGCAATACTAGCCATTTGTAGTTTGTCTCACTACATGATTCTGGACCTTATATCTTCTGGTAATGTCACACATCCATCAAAGCAGACACATCTCTGCTACCAACAACTTTCTTATATGTCTATGTTTGGTGGGACAACATTCCGGCCCATATAACATGGTTGGCCGAATCACCATTCTATAAAATTTCCCTTTAAGCTTTAATAGCATCTTTTTATCACATAATACCCCTAATGTACTTTGACATTTGACTTACTCAGATCTGATACGATGGACTATATCAATATTAATATTACCATTACTCTAAATGATAGACCTGAGGTATTTAAAACTCAATTTTTGTGGTATGGCATCAGTACCAATTGCTACCGCCACCTCATAGACCATCTGGCTTCCTAAAAAGTTGCATTCTAAGTACTTTGTCCTAGTCCTACTCATTGTAAAACCTTTCGACTCTAACGTTTCTCTCCAACATTCTAACTTAAAATTGACCCCCTCCCTGGTCTCATCCATGAGGACAATATCATCAGTAAATAACATACACCAAGGTACCTCTCTTTGAATATGTTTGGTAAGCTCATCTATCACTAATGCAAACAGAAAATGGCTTAAGGCAGAGCCTTGATGTAGCCCAATATCAATAGAAAAAGTTTCCATGTTGCCTCCTATCGTCCGTACACTAGTCATTGCTCTTTCATACATATCCCTAATTACGCATATATAAGTCATAGGAATTCCTTTTTGGATTGTATCTTAACGAAATCTTCATTTTTTGGTTTGTACAGTTGGATGCACAGTCGTGCACTCAACCTTCCATGTTCTTAAAACCTTAGTTTTTCATATAAAGTGACATTTAAGTGACTTAAAGGGGTAAATTTGAGAGAACTCTGACTTCTTTGGGATTTATAGAGGGCTGATCTTCCTATTTTCTAGTTCAGAGGTGAAATTGAAGCCAAGGATCATATTTAGGTGTATCTTCATTGTGTATTGTTAAACTTCTCTCTCTTTAGGGATTATTTATGTTATTCTATATTTATTGATTTAGGCATTTATGTACAAACGATCTAAATATGTTCATTAGATTATTTTTATGTTAACTCATTGCTATAATCTTAAATACGATATGTAATAATTATTTTTTGGATTCATTTATGGCAACTAATGGTGTTGAATCATTAAAGATAACGTAACATAGGTTAAATGATCTGAGCTTGTGTGGTTGTTGCTTAAATTAATCTGTTTTCCTAATTTGTAATGAAGTTGTCTTACTAAATCTAGAGAGCTTATTCTAGGTTGTTCTATAGTTAGGTTTAGTTAAAGAGCTTGTTTTAATTAAACACAACCTAAGGGAAAACCGAGATTAACAGAGCTTACTGTTAACCTACGATTAATAGTTTCTAGGAAAGGTGTGAAAACAACAATTCAATGAATTATGTTTAATTATGTGTAAGCTGAGATTGAAACTATAACCACATTCCAAAATCATTCATCAATTTTCTCATGTTTATGCTTTTTAACTTGATTTACTTTCATTAGTTTAGTTTTACTTTATTTTTTTATTCAAAACTAATCAAACCCCCCGTATCCTAAACATCGATTCCTTTCGTTACAAAAGCATTACACACACTCTCTATAGATACGATCCCTACTCACCACTATTATAAAATTAGTTGTGTAGAGTTAGGTTTATTTTATGGTTTATTTGACATGCATCAACAATTTTGACATCGTTGCTTGGGAGTGTGATGTTTTAGTTTTAGTTTTTGATTTCAATTGTTGTTTTGTACATATTTGTTTATAATTAGTTCTTTAATTATTCCTTGATCTTTTCACTTTTTTTATGTTTGTGAATAAAAAGGACATAGTGAAAGGAGTATATCACTAATGGATATTATCAATGCTATTAGTGGAATTTTTTCCCATAACCTATATTCCCAATCCTTTAACCAAGTATGGAGTAATCATATGAACTTTAGTTATGGAGGGCATAACCAACAAAACTAATTCCTAGATAGGCTGTAGGATTCATAGAAATTCCCGTATAGACCAAAATTCTCTTATTCTGACACAGGTATATCTCTAAAAGACTTCGTTATGTCTCTTGCTACTAATACTCTGCAATTTCAGCAAGAGGTGATACAATTCCAACAAGATATAAGGTCTAGAATCCAGAATTTGGTAATTTAGATAGGTCAGTAGACGATAGCTATCAACTGCTTAGAATCACAAAGAGGAGAGATGCAACCATCTCAACCTGAGGTGAATCCAAGAAAAGTTATTAAAAAAACTTTACAGAGTGGAAAGGAGTTTCAGAATCTTAAGATGACTACTCAAAGGATTGCTATTAAAGAAGAAATGGAGAAGGAGCTCGAAGGAGAAAAGGATATATCATTTAGCTCTAAAGTGAG
>JAOTJB010291632.1:0-16709 GCA_027123815.1 Erythroxylum minutifolium | reverse complement strand
AATGTATTCCAGTTTTAATAAAATAATAGCTATTTTCAATATAATATAATGTACTTTTTTGTTTTTATAACTAAATTACTTATATATTATTTTGGAATTGATACCTTAGGATTAATAAACTGATTAATTCATTTTAAGATTAATATAAATACATATATGCATAATGTATATATTATCTAAGTATGAAAAATAAAATAAAAAGTTTAAATGTATTAAGATTAACTATAATATTAATTAATTTCTTTTAATGTGTAATAAAAATATAGAATTTTACAATGATTATTTAATAATAGATATAATATGAAAAGACAATAATATTTAATAAACGTATTTTTTTAAAAGTCATATTAAAAAGAAATATAATAATTTATTAAACAAGCAAAAATAATATTTGAAATAAGTTCATTGTGCTTGTAACTCTTTTACATTTACATTATAATTAATTGTTATAATAAAATTACAAAATTAAAACTAAATTGAATTGTTTGTAGGGAATAATTATGACAACATTATCTTTGCTACATATTTTTAATAAATATAAGTTGGTTCGTACATTTTATATCTTTTATTTTATATAAATATTTGTATATAATTTATAGATGATTTCAGCTTACATTTACTATAAATGATTTTGCTATAATTTATAATTTATGAATTTAAAAAATACAACTACAAGTTTTTCAAATTTTCATAAAATAAAAATATAAAAAATTTAAAAATATATGAAACAACCGGGCCGACCAAGGCCTGACAGGCTGCCTGGGCCGGGCCATGTGCCTGCCCATGAGCTAGTTGGCCTCAGCCCAGCCATGAGCCATGAGCCACGGGACGGGTCATTCTGACTAGCTCGAAACTTTTTTTGTTGGGTCGGGTTAGAGTCGTCGCTCCTTACGTGGGATACTTAATGTGTTAGCTATAACCCTAGATCAAAGGAGATGATGTATCTAACACTGCCTTCAGGACTCAATATGACCATTATACATTTTTAGTAATGTCTTTTGACCTTAAAAATGCTCCAACAGCTTTCATGGATTAGATGAATAGAATATTCAAGCCATTCTTCGATAGATTTATGATTGTTTTTATTAATGACATTTTGGTGTATTCACGGATAGATAAGGAGCATGCCAAACACTTAAGATTGGTATTGCAGACACTTCGAGAACATCAACTGTATGCCAAGTTCTCAAAATGTGAATTTTGGCTTGAGAGTGTTGCATTCTTAGGATACATAAGATCTCAAGGCGAAATATAAGTGGACCCGAAGAAGGTAGAAGCTGTGATGAATTGGGAACAACTAAGGGTTATGACATAGGTATGGAGTTTTCTTGGGTTAGAAGGTAACTTTCGAAGATTTGTTCAAAATTTTTCTAAGATAGCAGCCCTATTGACCTGATTGACACAAAAGAATGTCTAATTTATTTAGTCCGATGCTTGCGATGAGAGTTTTCAAACATTAAAGGAGTGTTTAACTTCAACTCCAATATTAGTTTTACCAACGAAAGGTGGAGGATTTCAATTATACTGTTGCTCTTCGAGAGTTGGCCTTGGATTTTTATTGATGTAAAATAGTAGGGTGATTGCTTATGCTTCTAGACAACTGAAGAAACATGAACAAAATTATCCTACGTATGATTTAAAGATGGCAGCATTAATCTTTGCCTTAAAGATTTGGCGACATTACCTGTATGGTGACACATATGAAATTGTTACGGATTGCAAGAATCTAAAGTATATATTTTAGCATAACGAACTAAATCTGAAGAAAAGAAGGTGGATGGAATTACTAAAAGATTACAACTGTACGATCCAGTATCATCGAGAAAGGCAAATGTCGTGGTAGTTGCTTTAAGTAGGAAATTCTCAAGTAGTTTTGTGCATATCGTAATAGAGAGGAGAGCTTTAACCAAGGAGTTGCATGATTTGATGAATTAAGGTACTCAATTTTAGATTTTAGATGCAGGAATATTACTGGTCAACATTAGGGTAGGGTCAGTATTATCAGACAGGATTAGGATTACCTAAAGTCATGATACTAAATTTCAACAACTTATTTATTACATTCAAGAAAAAAATTTTAAATCAATAAAGAAGGCATCCTCAGAATGAATAGGAGAATGGAAATAAAGAAGGCATCCTCAGAATGAATAGGAGAATGTGTGTTCCAGGTATAGAAAACTTGAAAGAGGAGACTTTAGAGGAAGCACACTATGCTAAATACAATATGCATTCAGGTTCCACCAAAATGTACCATATATTAGAGATATGTATTGGTGGGATGGTATGAATAAAGATGTGACTAAATATTGTTTCTAAATGCTTGACGTGTCAATAAGTAAAATTTGAACATCAAAAGCCCTCAGGTAACCTACAAACACTGCCAATTCCTGAATGGAAATGGAAGAGGATCACTATAGATTTTATGGTTTGCCTACCTTATACAAGAGCTCAATGAGATTCAATATAGGTGATTATAGATAGATTGACAAAATCAACACATTTTCTACCCATGAAGACTACTTATTCGGTGTCCAAACTCGCTCAAATTTATATTGATCAGATAGTGTGCCTCCATAGAGTACCTATATTGATAGTATCAAGCTAAGGATCGCAGTTCACATCTTAGTTCTAAAAAAATTATATTAGTCGTTGGGTACTAGATTGGATTTTAGTACGACGTTTCATCCTTAGATTGATGGACAGTCTGAAAGGACAATGCAAGCCTTAGAAGATATATTGAGGATGTTTGTGATAGATTTTGGCAGTAGTTCGGATTGACACTTGCCTTTGATTGAGTTCGCTTACAATAATAGCTACCATAGTAGTATAGAGATGGCACCATACGAAGCATTGTATAGATAAAAATGTAGGTCATGGGTGTGTTGGGAGGACATAGGCGAGAAGTAGTTGGAGGGCCCAGAATTAATCAAGATTATGTCAGAGAAGATCTTATTGGTCAAGTAGAGGCTAGGGATAGCTGTCAGTAGACAAAAGAGTTACATTGATTCGAAGTGTAAGGAAGTGGAGTTTCAAGTTAGAGATTTCGTATTCCTTAAAGTATCTCTAATGAAGGGTGTGATGAGGTTTGGAAAGAGAGGAAAATTGCCTCTTAGGTATATTGGACCTTACGAAGTAATTGAGAGGGTTGGAAATATGACATACTGGTTGGCATTACCTCCTGACATGGCTAATTCCATCTAGTATTCCATATTTCTATAATTTGGAAATACGTTCCTGACCCTTCCCATTTACTCCAACCACAGAGCGTGGAAATGAGGGAGAATTTAACCAATAAAGAGGAGTCAGTGGCTATCGTGGATTTGCATATGTGACAGCTTCAATCAAAATAAATTTCCATAGTTAAGGTGAAGTGGAGGAATGGTCGCGTTGAAGAAGCTATTTGGGAGACAGAGCAAGCGATGAGAGAATTGTATCGATACTTAGTTCCTTAATAAACCTTATTATGAAATTCGAGGAAAATTTTTTTTATATAAGGGAAAGAATGTAACATCTCGTATGTCATATATATAAGAGACAACTTCTTTTTTCCCTACCTTTTCTCATATTTTCATTTTAACTCCCCCTAAAAGCTACTATTCTTGAATTCCCTCTCTTTAACCGTTCTTCACTACTGGTGACTCAAACCTGTTAGTGTTATATACCAATCTCTTCCTCTCGACGAGCCTGTCACAACCATACTCATTTCAGCATCCATTCTTGCTGGAATCGTCACAAAAACTAAGGAGAAAACTGATAAATAATGTCAATCGTCAATCCGTCGCTTTTGATGGTTGTTGCCAGTTACCACCACCATCATTCGACTCATCTCGATGTCAGGAACAAAAGATCCATGGTCTCGTCGCTAGTCGCTGCTCGGATTGCCATCGATTGATGACAAAAGAAGTTAAAGTTTTAGCACTTTCTGTATTAGCTTAATTCAACTAGGTGCAAGGTGTCATTATGTTTCAATGACATATGTCACTAGGCATACATTTCGTTTGTCCCATATATAAACCGCCAAATGTCACCAATATGCTAGGTCAGTTGCCACTCAATCATTGTTTCCATATGTCAATTAATTGCATATGCCAATTGTCACTAAATTTTCCATTCCAAATGCCACTCATTTTCATAGGCTTAGTCATCCTAATTTTCCATGTGTCAATATATTTTACCATTTGACATTTTTCGTAAGCTAAATGTACATTTTAATTAATCAAAATTTCCAATTGTAATAATTAATTCCAAATTTACTAGTTATAATCCACCAAATCAAAATTCAAGACATAAATAATACACAATTCATATCATGATCATTTTAAACCTTTCATACCCCGGAACATGTCAATTGAGTACATATACAATCTTTGCAATGTTTTCTAAATCATGATTAATGTGTGCACATGAATATTATGCATATGAATGAAATGCATTTCATAACTGCTTAAATGATATGACTCACGTGCAATAGTCTAAGGTTCTACCTTAGTATGGAAACAGGCTATTATAATTCCCTCCTTAAGAAATTTCGTCTCGAAATTCTTACCAGATTGATCAAATAGATGGGGGTACTGATTCCTCATGTTCTCCTTAGTTTCCCATATGGCTTCTTCCCTTGAATGATTCCTTCAAATGACTTTAACCAATGGAATCATTCCATTTCTCACAAATTACTTGCAATTTCAACTTCTTGTACTGGTAACACATATGTCAGATCTGATCGATATCTCCTGAGCATACTAACATAAATCATATTATGGATTTGAGCCATCTTTGCTGATAATGCTAACTTATAAGCCAATGGTCCAACTCTCTCAGTAATCTTATATGGACTAATGTATCCAGGGCTTAACTTACCATTTTTACCAAACCTTAGTACTTCTCGCCAAGGTGATACTCTTATAAACACCTTATCTCCCACTTGGTACTCCATATCTCTCTGGTGCTGATCTGCATAACTTTTCTGCCTATCTTGAGCTGCCTAATCCCATTACGGATCAATTTTACCTTATCAATTGTATCTTAAATCAGTTCTAGGCCTTCAACAATCCTTAGACCCTCTTTATCCTAATACAAAGGCGAACGACTCTTTTTATCATATAATGCCTCATATGGAGTCATACCAATACTACTATGATATTGATTATTACATGCAAATTCAATGAGAGCTACATATTGATCCCATGCTCCTTGAAACTCCAAAGCACAAGCTCTGAGCATATCCTTAATAATCTTAATTGTCCTCTCACTCTGTTCATTTGTTTGAGGATGAAATGCTTTTCTAAAGTTTAGCTTTGTACCCAATGTTGTTTGTAAACTATCCCAAAATCTGGAAGTAAATTTGGGATCTCGGTCTGATGCAATAGATACTGGAACTTTATATAACCTTACTATCTCATTTACATATCTATGAGCAAACTGATCTAATGTGTTAATCTCTCGCACAGGTAAGAAATGAGCCAATTTCGTCAATCTATCAATAATAAACCATATATCATCATGTTGCCTTGGAGTCCTTGATAAATTCATAATGAAATCCATAGTAATCCTGTCCTATTTCCACTCTGAAATAGGTAATGATTGTAACTTCCCAACCAGAACCTAATGCTTTGTCTTAATCTGTTGGCATGTCAAACATTTGGCAACATACTCAACCACTTGCTTCTTCACCCTTGGCTACCAAAAATGTTGTTTCAGTGTGTTGTACATCTTAGTAGTAGCAGGATGCATAGCATAAGCTACTATGTGTGCTTTCTCCAAAATTTCTTTTCTCAGATCATTAATACTAGGTACATAAAATCTCTATTTCAACCATAATGCGTTGTCCCTCAACTCTAACACAGAATTTGAATTTTGTTTCAACTTCTTAATAATTTTCACAAATTCTGGATGCTTGCTTTGAGCTTTTTTTGCCTTTCATGCAACACCGGTCTAAGCTTCAACATAGCTAACAATGTTTCATTCTGCCCCAAATTTAGTTTAACATTCAATGTTATCAGTTGAACTAGGTTTGGTAACCTCCATGTTTGAACTTGAGCCACACTACTATTAGATTTCCTACTTAATGCATCAACTACAACATTAGCTTTACCTGGGTAATACTCAATTGTACAATCATAATCTTTAAGCAATTCAATCCATTGTCATATATTCAACTCCTTCTGACTCAATAAATATCTCAAACTTTTATGATCTGTAAATATCTGAAATGTTTCAGCATACAGATAATGTCTCCAAATCTTCGTAGCAAACACCACTATAGCAAGTTCTAAATCATAAATGATATTTTTTTAATTGTTGATACATTTAATCATTTACACTTAGCGATTAACGATACAAAAATGATTAAGATACTCACTTTAATTCGTATATGATTTTACGTACAATTTTGAAGCAAAGAAATTAAAATGAGTCGAAAGAACTGCATTTAGGTTATTTTTCGAAGATTGATTTTTACTTGTATTTATAGAGCTAAAAGAAGAAAATTAAAAGACAAGAAGAAAAATCAAAATAAAAAGAAGAAAAATGCTCACTGGAAAAATGAAGAAAAAAATCAATAGTAGCTGAAGAAGAAAATGACAGCGCATAAGGAGAAAGCCAGTAGTAAAACGCATAGTCATGGTAGAAATGACAACGTAGTAGACTATAATGTCTGTGTTAAATGCAAACAATGTCTGCGTTGAGACATTATGGGTTAACGTCTGCATTTAACGCAGATTTTGTGTGTTTAACCCACAAGGTCTTTAACAACACAAAAACAGTGATGGTGTACCAAGAACCTAAATTGTTACATCAGTTACAGTGGAGAGATGGTGAGTAACATGAAACAGAGAATAGCGGAGGTGAATAATAGATTGTCCAAGATATTAATTTCTCAAATCAATGAATAGTGAGAGAAGAGAGCATTAACGTGAGAAGAGAAAAAGAGAGATATAGCAGTGAATAGCCGAAGGGGTTTCAGTTATGGTTACAACGTGAGGGGCTGAAGCATTTTCTTAGAATAGACCCATTAAGGACTAGACATCGCGACACCAGTTCGGAGGCAACATCGACACCGACAATCTGGGTTAAGCATTTTTTTCAATTATTTTGTTGTTTCTTTCTCTCGTTAGAAATTGATTATGTTATCTTATATGGATTGATTGGGTTTTGTGTATGGACAATCAAATTTTCGTTATTGTTCAGTTATTTGTGTATGAACCTATTGGGTATTGTGAAAGGATGATTTTAATGCATTCATTAAATTATTTAATTGCATACCCATGGCTAGAATTTCAATATAATTCGTAATTGATATGTTGAAATTCATATGTAGCGACTAATGATTCGTAATCATTAGGGATAACATGACCTAGGTTAAATGACGCATCACATGTGGTTATTTCCTTCATTAATCAGTTTTCCTAATTTGTAATGCTACTGCCTAATTAAATCTAGAGATCGTATCCTAGATTATTCAGTGGTTAGGTTTAATTAATGATCGTATCTTGATTAAACAAAACCTAAGATAAAATTCAGGTTAATTATTAACCCACGATTAATAGTTTCTAGGAGAGGTTTGAGGATAACAAATCGTTGAAATATGCTTAATTAGGGTGTAGGTTGAGATTGAACCAAAGAATCGAGTCCCTACCAAATTTCCCTCTTTTATCTATTTTCACATGTTTTCTTTAATTTATTTTTATTAGTCTAGCTTTATTTTATTTTTTTATTTCAAAATCCAAAACCCCTTTACCTAAACATCAATTAATTTCATTTCATAAGCTATTCGAACACTCCTTGTGGGATTGATCTAGACTCACCACTGCTATAGTAGTAGTTTAGTTATTTTATTTTGATTAGCATTACGACGTGCTGTCAATTTTTGCTTCATTGTTGGGGAGTGCTTGTTTGTGATTTAATTGGTGTTTTGTATATATTTTTTCATAATTGATTTCTTTTCAATTACTTCATGATTCTTTCTTTATTTTGTTTCGTGTTTGTGATTTATTAAAAAAATTTTGATATGGACGAAGCTAATTTCTTTTATAACTTATATTCTCAATCCTATAACAATGTTTGGATTAATCAACCTAACTTTTGTCATGGATAGAATAATCATCAGAATTACTTCTATGATAGTTTGCAGGACACACAACAATTCTCATATAGACCAGAAGCTTCATATCATGACTCCGGTATATCTCTGGAAGAGTTAATTAATATTGTGAACGCTAACACTTTGCAATTGTAGCAGAATACTCTTCAATTCCAACAGGATGAAGGGCAATTTCTAAAAACTACATGGTCTAATGCCCAAGATTTGGAGAGCCAACACGACTCAAGTACATCTCTGGAAGAAATGCTTAATATTATGGCTGCTAACAATCTTCAAATTCAACAGGATATGCAGCAGTTCCAACAAAATATGTAACAAATATTTTAGTAAAGTGTACAACAAATCTGATAGGACGCTCTACAATTCGAGCAAGATGCATTGCCTCGATGAGGATATATCAATCATTTGCAACCACAAAGTGAAGAGGAGCAGCCATATCAACCCAAGGTGTACCTAATGGATTTATGCAGAAACTATAAGGAACTTGAGAATTTTGAGGTTAACCCTCAACAAATTGCTTATGTAGAAGAAGCAAAGGCAGAGCTCGAAGCAGAAAAAACTATATCATTTAGCTCGAAGTAAGTACTGAGTTCGTAATTATATTCGAGACTAACCCTTCACCTTTACCTAGTAGGATAAAAGAATTAAACAAAGAAGAAAAAGGCAAAAAGTCATTCGAATTATTTAAAAAGAGCGAGGACTCACTAGAGATGAAGAATCTCATGATAGGGAAGATGCTGGAGGTGGACGATTATCAACTAAGGCCCTATTCGGAAGAACCTCACATGGAGGAGCCACATGTGACACCTAAAGATCATAATTTTGTCACGTAAAGAGAAGAAGGAGTCGAGTCAACGACCCTAAACAAAGGTGCTTCTTAGGAGGCAACCCAAGGGAAGTAAATTTCTTTACTTTTAAATTTTCACATTTATTTTTTTATGCATATGTATTTCTTTGTTAGTTTCTTTTTGCTTGTTTTTAAGTTTTCAATAAAACTGAAAGAAAGAATAAAACAAACAAAGCAACATTTTTTTTGTTTTCTATTATATCTAGGATTATTTAGTCATAATTAGAGTGTGAATTGAGTAGAGAATTTCATGGTAACTTTAGCATGTCTTTTTACTCTTATGATTAGTCAATATGCATTATCTTTAGAAGAGTAATGACTAGTGGTAAACAAAGTTGGTGAGATTTTGAGCCTTATTAAACTGAAACATCTATATCAGTCTCATTGTCTTTTGATAACGTGTGACCTTCATGACATGTACATCCCGATTTTGCATTGAATTTCTATTTGAGATCACATTTTATCATATGCATTAACATGGATATGATTACGCATTCTTTGCTTTTCTGAACTACATTAGCCAAATAGCCTATCCATTATATGATTTTCCTTTTTTGATAAGCCCCTTTGAGCCTTATTAGCCTTTCTTTTTGTATCAACCATATTAAATGCTTTATACTTAACCAAATGTCCTATCTAAGCCATAAAGCTAGTGGAACATTTTTTATTGGTGAGTTTGTGGATGTGCAAAATTCTAAGTATGAGGGTGTACATATATGAGGGTTAGTTAATGTCGAGATGTTTTGTTATGTCTTATCACTGAAATTCCTATATTAATGTAGTTTCTTTTAATGTAACAAAAAAAGAGGGGAAGAGAAAGAAAGAACAGAGAAAAGCACAAGAAAAGAAAAGAATAAAATAAAAAAAGTTTGAATAAATTTATCAAGGAGGAAGTGCATGAGTTTGCAAAGTTATCCATGATTTATGCATCTTCCTATAGTTCTAATGAATGTGATATTTGAGTATGTTAAATGTAAGGTAGATGTTGACTTGGAAAATTCACCTTTGTAGTTTCAATGTATTCTTAGATATAAATTGTATGAGTCATTCTTTCGAATTGGTATATGCTTCATGTGATTGGTGTGTGAGAGTTGAATATGGTTGTGAAATATAAATGTTGCATTCTTCATATCTGACGATACACAATTTTGATTGAGTGTTACTTTTGTTTCACTAACTTTGATGACTTTTATGCTACTTGACCCGAACACATCTCACCTTACCTTTACCTATATTACAACCCAAAAAAGTACTTTGATTTATGATTTTGCATATGAATTATAGTGGTGGAGAAATGAAATGATATGCAAAGCTATGGATTATCATAATCATGAATGGTGTTGAGTGTACCTATTGATATATTTTACTTAAATACGTCTTCCGAGTCTATCAATAAATTGCTCGGTTTTTGAAGATGATGCTTGTTGATTAATCATGAGTAGAAGCATTGAATGTTGAATTCTTACTATGATTTTTTACAGTCATTCATCTTTGGTTATGATTATATAATCTTGGAAAAATGGGAATTGAGTAAATGTTTTGGGTCTTTGAGCTTAATTTGATATTTTGCCCGAGGACGACCGAAAGCTAAGTATAGGGGAAATTGATATGTATTTAATTTTTGATACATTTAATCATTTACACTTAGCGATTAATGATACGAAAATGCTTAAAATACTCACTTTAAGAAATGGCAATGTAATAGATTGGAATATCTGCGTTCAATGCACAACGCAGACGTTGTGCATTAAACGTAACTAACGTCTGCACCTACAAAGTCTTTAACAACTCAAAAACAATGACGGTGAACTAAGAACTTAAATCATCACATCAACTACAGTGGAAAGAGGGTGAGTAGTGTGAAACAGAGAAGAGTGGAGGTGAATAATAGGTGGTCCAAGATATTAATTTCTCAAATCAATGAATAGTGAGAAAAGAGAGCAATAATATGAGAAGAGAAGAAGATAGTTGTGACAGCGAATAGCCGAAGGGCTTTCAGCTAAGGTTACAGCGTGGGGGCTTAAGCATTTTCTTACAATAGACCTATGGAGGGCTAGAAGTCTCAACATCAGTTTGGAGGCGACATCAACACCAACGATCTAGGTTAAGCATTTTTTAAGTTATTTTATTGTTTCTTTCTCTCATTAGAAATTGATTATGTTATCTTGTGTGGATTGATTGTTTTGTGTATGAATAATCAGATTCTCATTATTGATCAATTATTTATGTATGAATCAATTGGGAATTGTGAAAGGATGATTTTAATACATTCATTGAATCATTTAATTACATACTCAATGCTAGAATTTTGATATAATATGTAATTATTATGTTGAAATTCATGTGTAGCGACTAATGATTCGTAATGATTAGGGATAACATGACCTAGGTTAAATGATGCATCGTATGTGGTTATTTCCTTGATTAATTGGTTTTCCTAATTCGTAATGATGCTACTAATTAAATCTAGAGATCGTATGCTAGATTATTCAGTGGTTAGGTTTAATTAACGATCGTATCTTGATTAAACAAAACCTAAGAGAAAACTCAAGTTAATTATTAACCCACGATTAATAGTTGCTAGGAGAGGTTTGAGAACAACAAATCATTAAAATATGCTTAATTAGGGCGTAAGCTGAGATTGAACCAAAGAATCAGGTCCCTACCAAATTCCCCACTTTGATCGATTTTCACATGTTTTCTTTAATTTGTTTTTATTATTTTAGCTTCATTTTATTTTTTATTTCAAAATCCAAAACCCCTTTACCTAAAAATCAATTAATTTCATTTCATAAGCTATCCGAAAAATCCCTGTGGGATTGATCTAGACTCACCACAACTATAGTAGTAGTCTAGTTATTTTATTTTGACTAGCGTTACAATACGCTATCAATAAATTGTATAATTGAACTCATGAGACCTTAATTGTCTCGATGCATATGCATACCATACTGCATCAGAACACATCCTAATCCCTAGTGTGAAGCATCATTATACACAATATATCCTCTAGATACAGATAGAATAGCTAACACCAGTATTGTAGTTAATTGATGTTTTAATTCCTCAAAACTCCTTTGGCATTTACCAATCCATCTGAAAGGTATATTCTTCCTCAGAAGCTTTGTCAAAGGGGTTGAGATCAATGAAAATCCCTCGACAAACCTCCTGTAATAACCTCTTAGTCTAAGAAAATTCCAAATCTCAGACACATTTCTAGGTGCCTCCCACTTCATTACTGGCTCAACTTTCTTTAGGTTTACCTGTATGCCGAGTCTAGATACTATATGACCCAAGAACACCACTTGAACAAGCCAAAATTCGCAATTACTGAACTTGGCATACAACTGCTTCTCTCTCATTATCTGAAAGACTAACTTTAAAGGCTCAAAATGTTTCTCTCTACTTTTCGAGTACACCAAGACATCATCTATGAATACAATCACAAAATGATCAAAGTAAGGTTGGAACACTTTATTCATCAATGCCATAAAAGCCACTGGAGCATTTGTCAATCTAAAAGGCATCACCAAAAACTCAAAGTGATCATATCTAGTTCTGAATGCACTCTTTGGTACATCAGCTTCTGCTATCTTCAACTGATAGTACCTTAATCTCAAATCTAGTTTAATAAACACCTGAGCTCCCTATAACTGGTCAAATAAATCATCTATTCTCAGTAAAGGATATTTATTCTTCACTATCACTCGATTCAGTTGTCTATAATCAATGCATAATCTCAAAGTCCCATCCTTCTTCTTCACAAACAAAACTGGAGCTCCCCAAAGTGACACACTGGGTCTAATAAAACCCTTATTTAACAACTCCTATAGCTGAGTCTTAAGTTCCATAAATTCTAGAGGTGTCATCCTATACAGAGTAATAGATATAGGAGTAGTACTTGGAACAAGGTCAATAGTGAACTCTGCTTCCCTATCTAGGGGTAATCTTGGTAATTCAGTAGGAAACACATCTAGGAAATCCCTAACAATAGGAATATCCTGTGCTCTCTACTCAGTTTGGCTTTCAGTCACATAGGCTAGATAAGCCTCACATCCACTTCGAATCAGCCTAAAGCACTCATTGATGAAATCAATGGCTGGCACTACTTAACTAACACCTTAAAATATTACTCTTAGTTAATTAGGTGATTTAAGAATGACTTCTTTATTATAACAATTCATTGTAGCCCTATGAGCAGTAAGTCATTCCATACCTAAGATGAGATTTACCTCTTTCAACTGCAATACTATTAAATTGGCTTCCAACTCTGCCTGGTCAATCCGAATAATGCACCCTTTATAGACTTCCCCAATCACTGTAGTACTACCTATTGGAGTACTCACCTCTAAACCAAATTTCAACACCTCTCTCTCACAATGCAATCTAGATGAAAAATGTGGTATAATGAATGAATGTATAGATTTTGGATCTAACAATGCAAATGGTTCAAATTGAAAGACATGTAACACACCTACAACAACATCTGGAGAATTCTATGCCTCCTGTCTGGTAATGGCAAAGATTCTGTCCTGGGAATGTGGTTGGTTACTCCGCATCTCAGGCCTAACAATAAGACCTGCTGAACTTGTTCTCCCTCTACCTCTGTGTCTTTATCCTACTCTACTGGCTCTGCTCTGTTAGATAGTCATTTAGTCACTGATCCTCCTTTTACTTCAGACTGTGCTCTTAAAGTTACGAGACAATCTTTAATCTGATGCTCGAAAGGGCCACAACATAAGTAAGCTCCCGATATCTTCCAACATTCCATATTTTTTCCACAACGCCCATAACTAGGCATCTTTTGTGTCTTCCCTCCTGATACTTGACCTCCACCACTACCAGCATGAATAAAACCGCCTCTCGATCTAAACCCTAATTGTCTCGATCTAGTTTGTGATTAGAACGATCTGTTATGACATTTATTGAATCTCCTGCCAGAATCAACTTGAGGCTTACCATGTCTCTTAATTTTAAACTCCGGCCTATACTCTCCTTTTCCATCTTTCAATAACTATTCTATTTGAATCGAAGCAGCTTTCAGCTCAGTAAAACTACTCAAATTAGTAATAGCCAACCTCCTTTTTATCTCCATATCCAATCCATCCTCAAACCGCCCACACTTATCTTCCTCGTTTGGAATTAAAGCAGTAACATACCCAATTAATTCATTATATCGTACCTCATACTCGGCATAAGACTTCCCTGTTTTAGATTTAGGAATTCCTTTATCTTTCTATCCAAGTAGATCTTTGGCATATAATTCTCTTTAAAAATCTTCCCATATCAATCTACAAGGTTAAGCGAAATTGCCAGGAACAATCTTCCACCACTGATAAGTTGGACCTTGAAGTAGCAAAATTGTATAGTCAAACCTTTCATCAGACTCACAATCCATTTGATCAAATACCCACTTCGTTCTTTCCAACAACCTTCTACCTCAGCAGGGTCTGTACTTCCACAGAAATTTACAGCCCCCTGCTTCCTAAGTTTATCATACCTCTTTTCTCTCGTCTCAGGAATTCTCTGAGGCATTTGTTCAAACTGAGGTATTGGAGACTCTCTATTGGCTCCTATAGACTCAAAGTCAGTTGATTCTATGACTCAATCTCTTATAGCAGATGACCTATAATAAATGATAAGTGTGATCACTATATGAATCTCTCACTATATGTTAGGTTTAATTGCTTATATATGTCCCTATAGATGCCAAATCATGCTCTAATACTGAAATTTGTAACATACCACTTTCATAGAGTATATGTCAAACATCCAAAGGATACTCGAGAACACACCCTATGAGAATGGTACGTTAAAACAGTCACATAACTTATTATGGCATCACATATAACACAAGTATACAAAAGATTAACTTTTCCCATTTCATTCGCGAACATAACGTACATTATAGCTTTACTCTTTATAATTCATATATTTACATTACCAAAAATATTTGAGAGTTTATTGCTCTTTTACAAAATGTTCTCCATGAAATGAGAAAAGTAAATAAACACATTCAACTAGAATCCTGAAATATCAACTGACCAGTCCTTTGAGCCATTCTTTTTCCTAATAGTTGACAGTACTAAACTTCTACTAGATTGCCTTAGAAGCTAGGACTCCCTTATACCTGAAAATCAATGTTGCAATTTTGATGAGTTTGTGAACTCAATGAGTGAACCATCATCGATGTGCGCACTCAAGTCAGAACACAAACATCACATGTATGAAACCAAATTCACAAGTATGTCACAGTATCCAATTTTTTATACCACAACACCTTTCATCACATTTTAAAAGGTATAACAGGTGCACAACATCACATATCACTATATTAAATAATTCAGTAATTCATTGCAATCATTCACAAAATACATTTAAAGTTATATATGCAAATGCACATATGACTCCACTTTCATTTTACTTTGTTATGATTGATCGCTTATTTACTGTCTCATATTAGTTGTAGATATCAGGCTTATTTCATTTACTGTCCTGTACCCTTTATAGATACCAGGCTCATTAATACCTGTGGCTCTTTATGCACATCCTGAGGTTAAAGCTCTTTTTCACGTTGGTCACTCTAGTCATAACTCCTTGATCAGATTATGCATATTAATGTAATGGAATGCATCAATTCACATAATATGTTATCAATACTTTTTATTCAATGTGCTCATGTCATTTATCACATTCTTCATATATGAGTTCGACATTCCACATTCAGTTGAGTACACGTTTAATATTACATATACAATTTGAAAGCAGTTCCAATACATTCCCGAATATCAAACTCCTCAAACCAAAAATGTCTAGAATTATCACAATCACATAAGTAACAATTCAATAACTAAAATTTAAACAAAAAAATCAATCATAGTGAGAAAACATCTAGGTTAACTCACAGTACGCTCCAGATAAGCTATTGCCTTGATGATCCCGTTATGTCTGGATGTTGACGATCAATTTGTGCTTCTTTATTCATGCAATACACACATATTGTACACATTACAAAGTTAATCAATCATATATATATTCAATCATGAACATATATATATGTTATGTTTAATGCATGTTCAATTGACGTTTTGGGTATGTGTCCTTATTCACAAATCTTAACCATTCATAAATCATAGCTTGGATATAACTAGTTTTCAATTAGGTTTATACCTTAAGTAAACTTTATTATTCTAAATTCATCAACCATACATTCACCAACCTTTTCTAGCATTATATATATTCATACAATTTCCCAATTCTCATTTATTCATTCCTAATACATTACTTATATCCTTTGGATCGCATTTGTATTCATAAGAACACCTTTATTCCTTTAACAACTCATAATTTCTAGATTTAGATACATTGATATTGATAGTGTATAAATCTAGCATGTTTTAATTCTTAATTCTATGCTTATTTGGTGATTTATTGTGCTTAAATGAGAGCTTTTACTTGTTTTTATATATTTTGGTTAGGGATTGCTAGATGTGATGAAAAGGAAAAATTTGGAGCATATTTGAGGAGTATTTGGAGCATAAGAGCTAAAGTTGAAGATTTCTAGATGAATTTGGTGCTGCCAAGAGTTACCCTTGGGCAAGACTAACAGCAGACTAGGAGATGACGGGATGAAATTATGTGGACAGCTAGACCCGCATTTTTACCTGATGTTTTGGGCTTAAATTATAGCCTAGGAAGAAGAATTAATTAGTTTTTATTGGGCCTTTTTGTTATATTAGGGTTGGCCCCACTTTTTATTAATAT
>JAOTJB010289773.1:0-16730 GCA_027123815.1 Erythroxylum minutifolium | reverse complement strand
TAAGCTTACCTACCCATTTTCTTCTTCCTCTTCACTTGGATAGCTATGAAATCTTGTTAGATGCTTGATTGGAGGTAGAAGAGCATGAAAAATGGTTTGGATCACTCCTCCATGACCATAGCCAAACCTCTCTGTTCTCCTTTACCTTTTCTTTTCTTTTTTCTTTATTTCTTTACGATTCTCTCATCAATGGCCAACTGCCAACATTTAAAGAAGATGAAGGCTTTGTTGAATTACAATTTTCCCCCATTTCAATTATAATTACACCTTTATCCTTAATAACAACTTATAATTACAACCTAACCGAAATGTATCCTATTTACAATTTTATCCATGCCACTTGTCACCATTTAATTGGTTCTCTTCTAATGACTCACCATTCCACTAGCTTTTTGTAAAAATGCCAAATTACCCTTTAATAAATACAAAAAGACCAAATTGCCCTTTAATGCATTTAATCAAGGTTTTAAAATCTAAACCAGATCAACCGAAAATAATATGAATCGGCTAGCTGTTTAGTTTAGTTTTATTTAATAATCCTTATATATAAAAATCGGTCGGTTTATCGATTAATCGATCAGACCAGTATATACAGAAGTTCAGATTTCAGAAACAAAAACTCTCTCCTCACTGCTACTCTTTGCTCTTTAGTCCTCACCATCTTCTCTTCACAGATCACCTCACCTCTATAGCCTCATTTGGTAACCTTGGTTCCCCCTTCGTCCCACTGGACCATTTCATCATAACATTTGATTGCTTCTCAACGACTGCACCTAACCTACAGATTATGATAGATATGGGCGAGTTTTGGCCTAGCTCCAAAGGCCTAGGGGAGGAGGAGGTAGGGCCAAGCTGAGCTAAACATAAACGTATGGAGGGCATGTCTATTAACTGCACTCTACTCCTCCTTCAAAGTAAAAATTTTGTTGTCCCTCTCTACTGGTCGAAGAAGATGCCCATCTCTCTTTTTAACCCTTCTATAATCACTGTAGAATTTTTGCTTTTCTCCACCATCCTAAGTCATGTGCCCATAAATCATCTCATCCCACTTAGTTTCTGAAATTTTTTATTAGATACTGGCACTTTAGAGTCTCTCTAGTCTTTACCCCTTGGATAAAATTGTATAATATACTATAGTGGGACTTATGTAACTCACAGGTTAATGGCTATGATGTCTAATAACTCTACACAGGAACTCACGTTGACTTGCTCCTGAGGTTCTAGTTTTAAACCTCTCTTCTCCTATTATGATGCCTAACCCTCTCACTTTACTTCCCTACATTACTAATTTATAATTGGTACACATATGTTGAATAAAAGAATAATTTACGAGTTTTTATACAGCAGTAAAAAATTTTGAGGTTTTGAAGATGATGAAACATAAGTCTTTTAAAAATACATTTTTATTTCTGTTATTATTTTAAATTTTATATTAGGCTCTTATTTTTCTATTATTAATTCATTATATAATAATAGACATTAGTGTATTTTTTATTTTAATAAATATTTTATTTTTACTCACTCTTATATTTTTTATTTTTATTTATTATATACTGATTTTATAGCTGTTTAATACCGGTTGAACCTTTAAACCTTAAACCTTTCCTTTGACTGGTTCAATGTCCAGTCTGATTTTTTGAACATTGCATTTAATTCACCAACTAACTGAATTAAATTCTAAAAATATTCCATAACCGTCTTATCATTAAATTGACCATAAAATACTCGAATTAGGTCAATACTTATTGATTGGATGCTTTAAAATTTTTTTGAATAGCTTTAAAATCCTCAATACCTATTATTTTCCAAAAAGAGAATTTTAACCCTAAACTTTCAAAACTTTTGAAATTCATCCAATCGGACTTATTTTCGAACAGTTTTAGTATCATTAAACTTTAATACCTATTATGGGTATGTTTCATATTTTCAGGGTTGGTCCCCAAAATCACTATTCAAGTGAATTCACTATTCACATGAATTCACTATTCATCTAGAAATCATCCAAATTTCATTGAAAAGTATCACCTAAATCCTCAAAGTACATTTTGAGCTTTTTAAAGTTAGTTCAGACTCATTCCATAGCTTTTGCAAATTTTTCGAGAAATTTTCGGTTGAGTCTAGAATCATCTCTGGTCTATCCGTGATCTCTGTTATAACTTCAATAATACATTTAAACACTTAAATTACTCGAGTACATCATAAATAACGCATACTTTATAAAATGCATGTACAACACATTACACAGTACATTATCGAACTAGGATATTACATCATGTGTAGAAGTATATCTTTTATTAGTAATCTTCTAAAGATAGCAAGTCACAAAATAAATCAATGTTTAGGTAAATTAAATATGCTCCAAAAATACCTTGCATGCATAAAGTCAGGTTGTTCACCTCTTAACCATTTATATCATGTTTTTGTTATATAAATGTGATTACGTGCTCTTATCCATTTCCCATTTCAAACCAGGTGTGAACTTCATCTTTATTGAGTGGATATTTTTTCCAATGCCAACTTACATCATTCCAAGTGTAAACCTAGAACTCAACCGCATCTTAAAAGTAAAACGCACTAATCCACTTAACTTATAGGCTATCTACTTTTGAAGCTACATCCCAAATATGCTTCCTTATTGCTACCAAAGTCTACATCTTGCAATCTTTTAAACTTAAATCTTTTTTTATTCTTTGTTACATATATATGCTCCTATTAAACTAGAAGTGCAACTTCACAATTTTCTTTTTCTCCTATAGAAACTATCCATATAATTTTTCTATATGTTTAACAATCCCTTGAGAAAATGAAGGACCAATAAATATGTAAAGAGAAAGATTGAAATAATGAGTCGTGCCTGGCTTGCATGAGAGAGATTTATAGTAACCCAAAAATTTAACCATTTTGTAATTTTTTTATTGAGCTTTAACAATCACAACTGCTCTATTTAGTAGGTAATAATGACAATCCTAAACTTTTCATTGAGAAAGAATTAACAGATAATCCAGTCAATCACAAAATATTTCACCTTATCATTCATACCCCTAGGTTTACTTGAGATTTGGCAATCTTAGTTTATAAGTTAATTGTTGAAAACTTGTTAAACGTTACACCAAGGCCCATATAGAAAGCTCATCAACCCTGCAAAAAAGCTTTAAGTTATATGTGAGCAAAGGTTAGTAGGATGAGATTCTTTACAAAAGGGGTGCATTTTAATACCCTGAATTCAAACAATAATTCTTAATTCCCTAGTGAGATAATCTATTACTAAAAAAAATACTAAAGGGGATAGTATGTCTTCTTGTCTTGACCCCCTTTTACTCAGAAAGTAACCATGAATTTTTCCTTTAACAGAAAAAGAGGAGGACGTAGTAGTGCTATATGTCATAAGCCACTCTCTAGACTTTGTAAGAAATTATAATCCAGTAAACACCTCATCAATAAAGTCCCATTTAACTATATCTTACACATTTTTCATGTCCATTTTAAAAGGTATTGGGGAGAAATTTTTTTCTTTCTATACAATTTGATGACTTGAGTTATCATCATATTATGAAGAATGGATCTACCCTGTATAAATACATTTTAATTTTCTAATACTAAATGAGGCAAAAACAAGTTTTATTCTCTTACAAAGGACTTTAAAGATACATTTATATAAATTCAACCAACAAGCAATAAGTCTACAGTTTTTTACAAATGAAGGATTTTCTATTTTAAGAATAATAGTGAAAGTGGTAGTAATTTGTGTTAGTACCTAATGACACCCAAAAAGAGGGAGTGAATTGGATGTTTATGAAATTTAAGAAATTTTCTAACCATGAACTCAATTTAATATATATATATATATATATATATATGAATAAATGGTTCACTTAATATAAACTAATTAAATAATTAAATAATAAGTTAAAGGGGATAGAAAGAAATAATGCAAACTGATTTATAATGGTTTGGAAAATAATCCTCACCTACATCCACTCCCAAGACTCTTATTGAAATTTCACTTTAATTCTTCATTCAAAGCGAATAATAACTTTTCTATAATCATTCTCGATAAAGAGGAATCCTTTACAATCTTCTTCTAAGATAAAGGGAAACCTTAATCCCACTTGAATCACCCACAACTACAATAATATCATTTCCCAAACAAATCTTACAACTTAAAATAACTTACCTTATCGCTTGGTAACTCTAAAGACGTTCACTTATTCAAATATTAGATAATGCTGCTCAAATAATTAACACATATTTAGAAATGTGTGTACGATACATTCAAATTCTTCTTAATGATAAAAACAATGAAAAAACACATGATTTTTCATTGTTTTTATCATTAAAAAGCCTTTGAATCTATTGTACACACATAGTGTTTTGAGACACCTATTAGCCGTTGGAGCCTATAACTAGTCATTATAACAATTATTTACAAAGCACTAGCTAACCGACATAACATATTAGTTGACTGGAATGCATTGAATGTGTAGATTTACTAACCTTCGAGAGACTAGTCAACCAATAGACATATTGGTTGACCAATAAGACATATTGGTGTGTTAAACATTAACCAGTGTTATAACAAACTATCATTACATCAAAGTTAACAACTTTAAATCATATTGATCAACCACTAACTCTTATAAGTTGACCAATTGCCCTACAAATGTGATTTTAACAACTTGAAATGCTTAAAAAAATATCTTATTTAATACAATTATAATTTGGAAATTTCTAAAATTTTTCCTAAAGAGTGTTTTAAAGATTAAAAGGTTTTTCCTATTAAAAAGCTTTAATGCATCTTGATGAGCCTTTTAGAGCTTTAATGAAGTGAAGTGAAAAGAAATGCTTTTGTATAATGAGCCTTTTAAAGTATCAAATTCAGAAAGTGAGATTATAATAACAACAACAACAATACAGTGAGAGTCCAGCTAATACACAGGGTCTGAAGAGGTCTAGAGGTGTACAACCTTACCCATAATTAATAGAGAGGTTATTAAAAATGAACTTAAAAGAAATTAATAATAATAATGAATAAATAAATATCAATATTATGAATACCATACTAGTACTCGATATGGTTCTAGTATAGTACTGTACTG
This sequence comes from Erythroxylum minutifolium, assembly GCA_027123815.1. Taxonomy (NCBI): domain Eukaryota; kingdom Viridiplantae; phylum Streptophyta; class Magnoliopsida; order Malpighiales; family Erythroxylaceae; genus Erythroxylum; species Erythroxylum minutifolium. The sequence goes on along the minus strand of JAOTJB010289773.1, from coordinate 11,634 downwards.
TTACCAATCAATACCTGGTATCATTTTAGGTAATTTTTTAAATTTATAAAATAGTCCCTGAATTTTTTAAAATTGAAAAATAATCCTTCAATATATTGTATTATATAATTTATAGTTTTACACAAACTCTGTCTCTAAAAATCATAATAATAAAAATTTAAAATAACAATAATTTATTTTTTTATTAATATTATTTTCACAAATTTCACATATAAATAATAACTACAATTAATTAGAAAAGATCATTTAATCATCATACAAATATAAGATTAAGAACAAAACAAAGTATTTAAAATATTACAATTTCATCATATAATAAATAACAATTATATCAAAACATCAAATAAAAAGAATAAAAAATATCCATAACTTTCTAACAATTACAGTTTAGAACGCAAGTTCATGCCAAAGAACCAAATATAAGTAAAACCTGAAACAAAAATATTTACAATTATATTGCATATATAGAATTTAACATATAAATCAAATATAAGTGAAATTAAAGGCAGAGAAGAAACAAAAACCTAGGATTTCATTTAATCGAATACTTCCTCAAATTACATTGACCCCAATTGTCATTTGACACAAAATTCTCATCATTGAGGCGAGTCCATTATCACCATCATTCAAATTCATTGCCTCAAATGATATGTCAATACTTTCCCTTCCAATATTATCTTCCAAGTCAGTCCCATCTATTAACGTAAATTAAATATAAAAAATTATTTGTTATATTAAGAGTTCTAGTAAAAATTAAATTAAATAATTAAAAAATATATGAAATTCTAACTAACTTAATAAAGGTAATAACATATCTTTTTCGAACCTTTAAATTATATCAACAAAGACCAAGTCATTCAATCTATTGTGCTCCAATCTATTCCTTTTTTTGGAATAGATGAATTCAAATGTGCTCCAATTTCTTTCACTTGCTGTTGTACTCACACATTGACTTAGAATTTGAATTGCAATCCTTTGCAATTCAAAACACCAGTTTTGAATTGATCCCATCAAGCAACTGTAAGAAAACAAAAGGAGCATCATAAATACAAAAAGTAATGATTAATTTTCAACAAGTAACAAAAGTGAAAAAAAAACCTGGATTAAGTTTGTCTTTGAAAAATAGCAATTGGCATCCTAAAATCACTATAAGCATCTTTATAAATTTTCATTTATGAGCTTAGGAGATCTTCATCATCTAATGGGTAACAACTGTCATAATAGTTAATAATATTCCCCTATTAAATTCAACTTTCTTTATAAAACTTGGTCTAACATTGACACTAGGATTCAAAAATACCCCAGCTACAAACATCGGAGAGTAAAGTTAGCTTTTTTTACCTCTCATTGATGACTGCAAGATAAGGTGCATAGAAAGATGACCTATTTTTTGAATTGGCTAATTGCTACCTTTGCCCTCTCCTTGACATCATAAAAATGATCCATTATTGCTTTTTCATTACTATCAGCCAAAAGAAGTGCCCTTAGCAAAGACTTACAAACTCAAATGACAAATTGACATTAAAACACAAATTTAGTATCTTCAAGTATAATTTTAGAAACCTACAATCAAGCATTAGACCTAGCATGCTGAAATATAACCCACTTATCACTTGTAAACATTTGTCTCGAGTCTTCCTTCATCATAATAAAAAACTAAAGTGATAAGAAATTTGATGTAAATCTTATAATAGTAGGATGACACAAATTCCTATCATTGGTTAAATCCTTTTTCATTAAATTCAAGATCCATGCACGATTGTAGATGAACTTGGTCACCTTTGTTGATTTCTGTAGAGTCTCATCAATAATAGGAAAATACCTACCATCTCCTATATTTTTCAACATCAAGTCAATGCAATGTTTGGCACAATGAGTCTGATAAAAAGAATTATACTTGCTTTGCAATCTTCTTCCAACCTCTTTATAAGTTGAATCATTGTTAGTAATGAACTGAAAAATATTTTCTAGCCCAACTTTATTCACAAATTAATCAAATATTTCAAATGGAGTATCATCATTCCTAACAAAGCCAGATACATTAATAGCCTTTCAAAACATTTTCCCTTTGTTGAATAAACTTAGAAATTAATAATAGGCTCATGTCTCCTATTTATCCAACTATCACATATGATTAACACCCAATAGTAGCTTAAGTCATTCTTCTTTTATCCAAGTAGCTTTAAATTTCATAAATAGAGCTACTCATAAATTTACGTTTATATTCATCAATTGATGGAGCTTTTTATCCTAGACCTTAAGAGGCAATAACATCTACCATAGATTGATAATAATAAGATTGAAAAGTATTGAATGCTATGTCTGAATTGTACCACCATCTAGCCATTTTCATATACACGTTATGAGCCACATTATTGCTCTACCTATCAAATGCTTGTTAAAAAAATAAATAGTATGATTCTTCACTCTAGGAGCCAATCTAACATGAGCCCATGCCGAATCATTATATCTTCCTACAGTGGTTGAATTATTATGAGTACTTGTATTTCCTTCCATTTATCTATAAAAATAAATGAAGACATATATCAAAATTAACTTATTAACTTTATATTAAAATAAAGGACACATAATTTCATTATCAACTACTATCATAAAATATATATTGTTTAACTCAAGGTCTAAACTAATATAAAAGCAGATACATCTTATACATAATTACACAATATGTATACACATCTTATATAATATAACTCATTTTGTATGATTACATCATATATAATTCAACTGCATCCAACACAATCCATTAATAAGTCAAAAACCAACAATTCAAGTATTCAACATACACAAATACATAATAAATATATACATCATCTATAATATAACTCATTTTACATAATTACATCATACAAAATTCAATTTCATCCAACATAATTCACCTATAAGTTAAAAATTAACAATTCAAGAATTCAGCATACAAAATTGCATATTTACATCATTAACATTTTCGAAGTCAAATATCGACTTTAGTATCATTAGCAACATTTTGTTGATCATCTTTATTTCATAATGATAACGACTTTCTTTCAATAAATGAATTGGGACTCTTCATGTAATTGATTGATTGTTCTTTTAGTCTATTTATGGTCTAAGCAAAATTTACAATCTATAATAAAACCTTCAAATCACATAATAATGTTCTTCTAAAACTACAATGGGATACATTTCTAAAATAAATACAATGGAGTTCACTCAACCCATTGTAGTTACCTTAACATCGTACTTTTTTAGATTATTCGATTTAGTTCTATTTAAGAAGATTTTTTACTAAAATTTGACAAGTAATATTTTTTGATAAGTCCTAAAACAAGATAATGCAATATAATAATTAAGAATTTCATGTTAAAACTCTGGTTCAACTAATTAAATAATCACTAACAAATTTAAAATTTAAAGTAATTAATGATGAATTAATTTTTTAACAAACTCTACACTTAGTTATTAAATTCAACCTATTTTTAGAAGTTTGTTATGGATAAATTCAACATCAAGTATATAATTGTTATTAATTAGTATTGTGACACAACTTTCAAAATCTAAAAACAAGTAATAATAATATAGATTCATAATCATTTATTATAATCATTATGAACTGTATACAAAGAAAAAAGTTTAAAATAGAAACAAAATATGCCCTTTTATATAAGGACGTCAACAAATCGATTTAGATATCTTAAAAAAATTTCTTTCAAAAAATTATTCAACCTTAATCCTCGAAAGTTGTAGGTTAAAGGAGGATCACACATTCTATATATACATCCTTACAAAACACTTACTATTTCTAATATAAAAGAAGTTATCATCATAAAATTACAACATTAGGTTAGCAACTTAAAATATACTCATAAAAAATAAGATCAATTGCATAATATTGTAAGATTATCTGAGAAATTACTTCAAACTCCCACTCTAAGTGTGCCAGTGAATGGATTTATGGCTAAACCTTTGCCGAATGCAAAGGGAATTAGATAAGGAGACCTCTTATCTTTGTAATGGAAGGATTGTCTAGGCTATTAAACAAGTTAATCTTATACAATGGAAGATTCCAATATCACTACAAATGTATTGCAATTAACCTTGCTCATCCTATGTTTGTGGATGATTTGATACTGTTATATGGAGCTGACCCTCATTCTATAAGCATAATGATGCAAATTATGAAAATATTTGCTGAATGGTCAAGATTAAAGCATAATATTGAAAAGAGCAACCTATATCTATCAGTTGATGTGAGGAATCTAACTAAATTAAGAATAATCATTAGGCTTAATGTATTTTACCTTGTAATACCTATCACTTCTTCCAAAACCAAAGTTCAATGATTGTTTGCCTTTCACTATAAGAATAAAATCAAGAGTGAAGGCTTGGCAAAACAAGGTTCTCTCATATGCTGTCATAATCAGTTTGATTATCTCAGTTCTTAACAGCTTCCATCTCCACTAGACAACTCACATAGTTTTTCCAAGGAAGTTTTCAAAAGAGATCAATAGAATAATGGAAGCATTCTTATGGATAGGCAGAACTAAAAACTCTACGAATGCAAAGATCAAATAGAGTGAAGTTACTATTCCAAAGAAGTATGGAGAGCTTGGGATCATTTCCATTACTACTATGCAAAATTTATGTGTAAAAGGTTTTAGAGACTTTATACAGACCATAAAGCACTCTAGATCAAATGGATTCACGAGTGTCACCTCCAAATCATAAATTTTTGGCTGGCTACTTGCATATGAGAAGTCTCTTAGATCTCTAGCTAAATGATGAAGCTAAGAGACATTATCTATCCATGAATTAAGCATATGATTGGTAATAGAGAAAGAACATTTTTTTGGTTTGAAAATTAGGTAGATTCGAGCCCTATAATTAATGAAAATTGGCTAGATTCAAGCCCTATAATTCATAACACTGAAATTCTTCATTTGAGAAATAGAATATCATTGAACCTTAAAGTCACAGCACTAATCTATAATGGCAAAAGGAATGGAACTTTAGAGGTTTTAATTCTTTAGTGGAATACTTCTCTCAATTGAATGATGTGGAGAATGAAGATGAAGGTAATTGGACTCTCAACTCGAATGCCATCAATTACTCACCAACAAATTATCTGAGGTACTTTGGTTTAATATTCTATAAATAAACAACTTAAATCCTAAAGCCTCTCTAATCACTTGGATAACGATTAGAAATAGACTAAAAAATAAAAGTCAATGGCATCATAATGTGGACTTTACTTGTGTATTATGTAAAATGGCAGTGGAAGATAGAGATCACCTCTATTTTCTTTATAGATTCTCTAAAGCGGTCTAAAGTAGGATCCTACTTTTTATTACAGGAGACAACTACATGTATGACTGGGAGTAAATATTAAGTTGGGTTATTAGGCACTCGAAGGCTATGTTTGGTTGGTCATAAGGTTTTTAATGGAATGGAATGGTTTATAATGGAATGGAATGTAAATAGATGTAATATTAGAAAATTGTTGTTTGGGAGGGATGGAAAGGTTCATAATGTTGTTTGGGAGGGATGGAAAGGTTCATAATGTAATATAGTGAAATGTTGTGTGGAAGAACGGCTTATGATGTAATATAGTGAAATGTTGTTTATCATTTTATATTCCATCCTAAATTCCCCAAATTGGATGTAACTTATTTTTACTGTTTATGATGAAATGGGATGTAATATGAAACCCTCCCCTTCCATCTTATTCCATTCCATTCCATTATAAACCCTCATCCCAAATGATGAAATATTATTACATTCCATTAATAACCACCTAACTAAACATAGCCTAAGCAAGGAATGCCTAATGAAATACTTCTCAACACGGATTTCATTACTACTGTCTGTACACTTTGGAAGGAGAGGAATAGCATAATGTTTACAAACATGGAAGAAGGAAAGTATTAGCTAGCAGACAAGATTGTTAAATGGATTAGATCAGCTAGTCTTGATAAGAGTGGGCAAAACACTATTTCACCTAACATGAAACATAAATGGAATCTTTAATTCATATTAAAGTGTTGGTCTATTGTAATGTTTACATATTTTGTTTTTACAGTCTTATTGTAATTAAATGAAGGCTTAATAGTCTAAAACTCATTATAATGTTGTATTAGTTTTACCTATAGTTAACGTAATTTATTTATTTTTCCAAAAAACTAATTTCTCTATTTATGTACTTATAATATAAAGTCCCTTCTTGTGCATATTTTAAGCAACAACAATACATATATACATATACATACATACATACATACATACATACATACATATATATATATATATATTGCTTATTCTTTTTATAGGGTATAAAACTAGTTTCTAATTAATATTTTATCATTATTTCTCCTTTTGTAGTTTAGAAAAACATAGGAGAAAGTTCATCAAAATGATAACTATAATATAATAAGAATTTTTAACTATTTAGTCATCATTTTTGTTGGTCTTAATCTACTTTTTCAATTAAATGCCAATTCCTTACTAAAATCATCATTTTCCTTCACTTAACTTACACTTATCCTACCTGATAATTTGTATACCAACCATGCACAAAAGGAAATTACCAAATTGTGGCATATTGAAGCTCAGGTATAATAATTATTATTTTCAATCATTATATTCCAATTGTCACCCCCTTTTCAATATCACTTTTAGGAACACCAAATAAGATACCTACTCAAGAATGTGGCCACATAATGAATCAGTTCAGTTATTAGGTTTGGTTTTAGTTTAGTCCTTGTTTGTTTCAAATTGATTTCAGCTATACTAGTTCCTTTTTTGGAGTCAACTTTTTTAATATGATTGCATTTGTATTTGTTTGGCACTCTTGGGATATTTACACAATTATGTATAAACCTGACATTGCCAAACCTATCACTGTTTCAACTAATAAGACTAACTATATTGTGGGCTAAATAAATGTCCAACTTTTTGTAACTTCTCAAGTTATGATGTTATGGTAGAAGTGATTTTGTTGAACACATCGAGAAGCAAGAAGAAAATTCAAAGAAGTGAATAGAAGAATATGATTGTAAAATTCATCAAATTCTCATGTAGTTCTATAATAATTATGAGCCAACAATTAAACATCTCTTTAGTCATTCGGAAACTATAGAGATTTAAAATATACTTGTAAAATGTTATATATATGATGTTGCTCATCCATTTTAGTTATTAAGGTACTACATCACTTAAAAAGGAAGTATAATTTGTATATGATTTTCTTTCATAGTTACAAGTTATTTGGGATTAACTTCTTGTCCCTAATCCAAAATAGCATGATTAAAAAGATGGTGAGTTATATGATTAACAACATGGTAATATGAATGTAATAAAACTTTTGATGTTCTTTTTTTATGAAAGAATCAATATGGATCACTTTCACATCATGGTCAAGTTCCCAAAATAGAGATAGTTATTGATGAGTTTACGTATAAGATGACCAGGTTAACTACACTAAAATCCTATAGTTCCTTTGATATATTCTTAGCTATTGTAGGATCTATATTAAGGAAAATTGTAACTATTGCAAAAGAACTAAATATTGGATATTTAGATGTTTGATTAGGCAATTGAAAAAGGATTCTAAATAAAATTCTGGTCAATAATGGCATAAGCCCCCCCTCTTCATCACTGCGACCATTATGAATTCCAATATGCCTTATGAGTCTGAATTGTTTGTGCTTCTTGGTCAATTGATATTGATTCTATCAAACAGGCACTTCTTTCTTCTTAATTTATTAATTCTGAAATTTTCGATTTGCCTCTCACAGAGGTACTAATTCTTCTTAATATCTTGATTCTACATATTATACTCATATGAGTTATTTATTTTCATCATTTAAAAATAAATAATCAGATTTCAATACACCTACAATAAAAATTATTGATAATTCTCCTATGTTGTTACTCATGCTAGTATTATATCTTTATATAATCTTACATTGCCAAATACCTTTTTAGTACTAAAGTTGTCACTTATTCTAATTTTTGTTGGTTGTGTGTTCTTGGTCTTGATGTTCATTTTTTCAAGTTATGATTGCTATATGTAGGATCCAAAGATAAGGAAACAACTTGAGATATGGAATAAAGATGGATAGTTATTTAAACTTACATCACTTTATTTATCCTTGAGTCAATCTAGTTGTGGTACAATTTTTACGTCTAAAACTTGGCACCCTTGTCTTGAAGATATTTCTTTTCCAATTTTTAATCCTTTAATTTTAAGTGATCTGCTAGAATATTTTAAACAAAAACATTTTGATTATTTGTTTTTTCAGTTAGCCAAATATCATGCTTTACCTTTTAATGATAGAAATTGTAAGTTACCTTTTACTTTTGATTTACTTCATTATGATATTTGAGGCTCTTCTCCTATTTCTATTATAGGAAGTCCAAAATATTTTGTTGGCTTTGCTAATAAGTTTTCTTGATATATGTATATTTACTTTATGCATACAAAATTAAACTTCTAAGACATATATGTTCAAATTTTCCAAATATTTTATATAATATTATGCAATTAATCACATTTTGACATCACATTATGAGTTAGTTTATGATTGCTCTTCAAATCACTTATTTCATAGCAGTGCTTCATATTTTGAACTATATTAAAGGTACCCTATTTCTTGGTATCTACCTCTCAGCATCATCATCTTAGAGGTCTGTGAGTGCTCTGGTGCTGATTAGACTAGAGAACCCACTGAATGAAGTTTTACGGCTAAGTTTTGTTTCTTTCTTAAAGATTCTCTTATCCTATAAAAAGTATAAAAAAAAACAAACTGTTATATCTTGTTCCAATACTAAAGTTGAATACAAGACCCTTTTTGACATTACTTCTGATCTTATATCATTAAATTAGCTGTTTTAGACATGGAGATTGAACATTCATTAGGTAGTATTATTTGTTGTAAATTGCTCATAATGACATATTTCAAAAGTGAATAAAATATATTGAGAATAAATTCTACTTTATTTGTCATCTTCTTTAGGAAGAAATCATCTCTCTTGTCTTTATATCATGATGTGATTAGACAGTTGACATCTTCATTAATCTTTAATTACAAATTTAGTTTAATGAATTAATTTTGAAACTTATATTTTCTTAACTCTCATATTTTGTATTGAAGGGAGTGTTAAATAACTTAAATATAATGTTATCAAAATAAGATTAATTGTATAACACTAATAGAATATTTTATATAATATTTAAGTAATTAATTATAAATAATCTTTTGATTATTTCCTTATTCATGTACTTATAGCTCTATACATAGAGCCTTTCAAGTAAATTCTATACAATAATAACATACAAACTTCTCTATATTGTTTATTCTTCTCATAGGTTTTATGTTTTTTTAAAAGCATATATAATCATGGATATATGTATACCAAATTAAAATCCTATTTTATATGAGGAAAATTGTACAAGTTGATCCAAATTAAATTAAATTACACCTAGAATGACCTATAAAGAAAATAAAAAAGATACAAGTTTGTATTCAAAAATTCAGTTGAGAAATACTCTAAACATCCAAAGGAAATTCCAACATGGATGATTCTTTTTTTGTTGAAAAATACTTGCTAATTAGTTAGCCAACTTTGTGGTTAATGTATCAAAACCCATGATTTTATTCTTCGATACAAAATAGTTTAGTTTGGTCAACACCTACTGCTATGATGATATTATAAGATATACAACAACTAGAGGAGAGAATCTAGCTTGTTATGATGTATATGTACATATTTAAGTTATTTTTCCATCTGGTGTCAGCCTGACTTAGTTTTTAATAAATATTTTAATCCCTAAAATTGTTAAACATATTCCATTCACTTTTGGATAAAAATATGGTGTGCCAGCATACTTAGCTTAAGCTCTAAAATTGTTACTACTGAGGAGTCCCTTTTTTTTTGTTCAAGGGGAAAAGGAAACAAAAGTTACAAGCAGAAGCGTGGTAGAGCAACACCTGCTATATTATCAAAAAGAACGCTTAAAAATCCTGAGGTTAGGGAAGGAAAACAAGTGACATCAATACTAAAAGAGGGGCCATAGTTGGCTAGCTAATCTGCACATCGATTGCCTTACCTGTAAGTATGTCGAGGTCGAACTATCCAATCTCTAGAAAAAAGGCTCAAAATGCCTTGAACAATGGAGCTAATTATGGCCTTTAACGTCAATGATGAAGATAAAATATTAGTAACAGCAAAGGAATCAGTTTTGTAATTCAACTCGTCAAAAGCCAATAACCCAAGCAAGCACTAAGCTAGAGTAAACTCCCCAAAACGTAGCTCCTATAGAAGAGCAACGTCCAATGTTCTAAACAAATCCACCTAGCCACTTCCCAGTACTATCTCGAATAAGATACCCTGTTGAGGCTACACTAGTAAAACATTTAAGCACTCTGTCCATGTTTAACCGAATCCATTTACATGGCAGAAGGGACCATCCCATTAACTTCTCAGACTAAATGCCAGAACCCATCCCACCTCAATTTTGCAACTCAAAGGACTTATTTATCCAAAACCCAAATTTAAGAATAATCTGACTTGGGTTCACAGGGCATCGAAAAATTGAATTAAAAATGGATTGATTTCTCTAATACCAAATGAACTAGCATGTCACCCTAAAAATGGCATGCCAAGTAAGACCATGTGTCTGACTTTTACTTTGAAGATTAAGCTTCACCCATTCCTGCATTGCCAAAGAGTAAAAAGCATCCAGGAAACCTACTGGCAACAAAGAAAGCTAAATGGCTTTAGCCCTGGAACAATCCTGCACTATATGCATGTAAGTTTCAATATCTCCACATAGGCAACAACTTGTATCGATAGCAATATGAAGAAGAACATGTTACTGATTTGTAGGAATACAGTCGTCAGATAGGAGCCAAAGGAATGATCTAATGCACTGGGGACCTTTCCATCATCAAACTAGGTCCCATAACCCATTACTGACTCCTATATTATCATCCACAATTAAATAAAATGTAGAGGCTATAGAGAAAAGGTCATCTTTCAAAGCACCCTATATAAACTTATCAGGGCCTAAGTCGATATTTGGGGGGAGGACACCTACAATATACATACACACTGAAGAGGGCAGTAGATCCTGAAATAAATCCCAGTTCCTGCTTCAACTTACATGCACAAAATGAGTAACTGTGAGGTTTATGATCTCTATTAGAATTGGCTTGATAGCATGATGGAGCAATGGACCTAAATCATCCACCCACACATCGAACCAAAATTGAACAAAAGTCCCATTCACACGCTTCCATTTGATGCCACGAAGAACGTGCTGCTAAGTAGAAGCTATACCATGCCATAACATTGATCCTCCTTCAGAATTTATTTGTGGAGGTAACGACTCTGCCTGAAACTTGTATTTAGCTTTTAACACTTGAACCCAAAGAGTGTCAGGGTAATTTATTAATGACCATCCTAATTTGGAAAGTAGATATTGGGCCCTATTTTATTTTATCAAGCATGAATTGATTTAATTTTGTGGTCTTGGAATAAAAATTATTTTATTTGGAGTTTAATTATTATGTCAATGTTGGTAAGATTTTATGACATAGATTAATTGAATTGAAGTATTAAAGTTGTAAGATTGTA
>JAOTJB010289566.1:0-16730 GCA_027123815.1 Erythroxylum minutifolium | reverse complement strand
AGGCATTTAATGCCTTTGATCCAATACTTACACATTTCAAAGCATAATTAAGCACATTTTTATCCAAGAACATTAGGCCACTTCTTATCAATCTAAACAAAAATTCAAGTTTATTCTAAGTATATATGATAGCTTTTTTCCAATGCACACCATTAAAATCCTTAAATCCTAAGCCAAGTTCACTTAGGTATTTTATCAAACACCTAAAGGCATAAACTTGAAAGCCTCATTCTAATGTATTTTTTCCTCATTTTTCATCATCAATTCACATTATACATACATAATTAACATCATAAAATTCATTTAAACTATTAATTTCAAAAGATATTCAAATTTTCACCAACTTTCACCAAAGAGAGGGCATTTCTGTTTTGGCTTAAGAAGATTCTCCATAAGTCATTTCATTCATCTAAACTATGTCTCATGCATAGTCAAGCTTGGAGAACAACATATCTTAACACCAAACTCAAAATCATAATGTAAAGAGAGATGAAACAAAATTTACCTAAACTTTCCTTTAGTTATATCTTAAAATCCTTTGATAATTTCTCAAATTTAATGATAGATTTGAGTTCCTTGACCCTAAATTAACTAAGAATACATTGTTTTGGGTTAGAGAATCAAAAGAATGGTGGAAACTTGATGATGACTGAAAATTCTTCTTCTTCTCCTCTCTTCGCCTTTCTTCTCCTTTCTTTTAATTAAAAACAAAATGTTTTTAATGTTTTATGGTGGGATGCATGGCCACACAAGGTGAAGGGTCTAGATTTTTACTCTTCTTTGACCAAACATGGTGAATTTACCTTTTTGCCCTTAATTTATGTGAAATTAGCAATATACCCTTCCAACCTAAATTTACATCTGAGCCCTCATATACATGAACATTTCAAATTAAGCTTTCTAAGTGTCTAATAAGTCTATAAATCATTTCTAATCACCTATAAGGCATTAGAACACATTTAATTAGGCCACCATGGCCATATGCATCTAATGGACTCGGTTTTACACATTTAGAAGCTTATATGTTAGAAATCTCCAAGATTTTGCATATCGATGAACTCTAAGTTCATGTAAGGGCATATAACATTATATATCACTGACATATATACTGAAAGGCTTCAAATACATTTTAAAACTCATATACATCTATGTATATACCAATATACAGTAGCATCTCCAAGTACAGACTCGTATAAAAGGGCATAGAAAATTTGGTGTTACAAAATCACAAGTAAAAGCTATATTAATCATAAATTAGAGAGCAAATACTTATTTTTCTTTTAGGCTTAAGGTTCTTTAGGCAAGAGTTACCAATAAAAAGCTTAAAAAATTGAAATTAGACTCAAAGGGATCACTAATGGATTGGTGCATGAAAGTTAAGAAATTTAGCTTAAACATAAACCCTAATTGTCTTTATCATTTTCAATCCTATATAAATCTTAATATATCCTTAAAAAGATGAAATTCAAGTTCTAGAGATTCAAAATCAAAGAAGATATCCACCTAAGAAGTAAAGAATATTACATGAAGGCTTATTATTTATAAGATCCCTCAAATTAAATAAAAACATTATCTCATAATAAATTCAGTTTCCTGACATTCATCAAAGTTCAAATTTGTTTGAAAATTACTTAATCATATTATATATATAATTTTTCAATCAATCTTAGTTATATTGACATATTTTTCAATCAATCTTAGTTATATTGACATATAAAATTGTGCCATCAACCCAAAGATAATAATAAAAACCTAAAAACACAATATAAACACAAAAATTTGTTGAAATTGTTGAAAATTTTCATGCAACTAGATCAATTTCTAACCATCCCTACATTTAGAATAATATTGTCTTCAATATTTTGCATCAATAGTAATGAAATAAAAAGATATAAAAAACTTAATTGAAACCTACATAGATGAAAAAGAAATTATTATCCTAAATTACTCAACCAAACTGAAAAAATGAAATAAATTATAGAGGCACATAATTAATAAAATATAACTTGAATTAAAATTTCAATATTCATAATTCATAAAATAACAAAACAAAACAAAACAAAAATATAATATAATATAATTTAAAAATAAACTAAAAAATGAAAATATCCTAAACTAGATTATATTTATGTATAAAGGGAGGAAGGCCTAAAGTAACTGAGGTAGAGATAGTGGTGGAAATTGTTGTAGGAAAGCACACATAGTATCTAGTTTGGCATTCATCATCGTCATCTATCCCTTAAATCTCTTAATGGATGATGCTAGTTGCTACATTGAAATCCTTTGAGGCCTATAAGTAGTTTGTATGATTGCTCCTTGATTCTTAAAGTCTTCTTCATTGTCATTCCTCCTCACATTTTGCCTCAATTATTCGAGTATCCTTTATCCAATCTACATGGACTAATCCACTAATTATTCCCTTAGATATACCTAAAATAGCCATATCCTATCATCATTGACATAATTAGCCTCTTTGGTCTTCATAACCTCAATATCGAAGAGGAATACCTTTTTCTTTACCATTAGCTAACTAATAAGCACAAAAAATGTAAATTTCATATCTAGTGACCTGTATGAAACCACTTTACTAATGGATCAAAACATCAGGAAATTGTATTAGTGAAGAATTACCTAAACCATTGATAAGGAGATCCATGAGTTACAAGTTGATGGTCCATATTTGGTTTAACCCATTATAATGAGGTTCAATATTTTAGCTTAGTATATAAGCCATTAGTCGATGTTGGATTTAGGTGCTTACTTAAAAAGTTCATCCACCTTATAGATACATGATCCCTAATCCAAACCTTTGTAGAGAATCCTTTTGGCTCCACTTTTAATACCTTGATGGCTATCTACTATAAAAGCTCACACACCTCCCCTCCGATAGCGGTATGAGGTGATCCTCTATAAACTCCTATAAAATAATAGCCTGAGTGCCACAAATATAGGAGAAAAAGACCAATGGTTTTAATTTAGCTTTATCCTCAACGTTGACAAAGAACTCCTTTATTACCTTTGGGTAGTATTTACTTCAGAGATTCAGTAATTGATCCCAGTGCAAACCCCTAAGCATATTTAGAATCTTTAAGACCCAATCAATATCTAGGATGATGGTGTTTTCAATAACCATAAGATTGTTGCTCATTTTATTATACCAATCCTCATTCACTAACTCTAAAATGTCTTCTAGAGATAGTGGTGTTAAAGATGAGACATGAATTCCACTTCTCCTTACTATAACCTTATACCTTGGAGGCATTCTTTTCAACACATAATTACACAAGCCAACTTCACACCTCAATACACAACTTCATAATTTTAACAGCTCTATAGCATTCTTTATGTTGAACACTATAAATCATAAAAATGTGCTAAAATAGCTCTTAGAACATATGAAAATCAAAATCCACAATCTTTGGCTCCTTGGAGAAAAAATGTATAGAATGATTGATAAATCAATGTATTTGGATGGGAGTTTTATGTTTGAAGGAAAGATTTGGTGTTAGAAAGGTTGAACTTGGTGTTGAAAGTTGAGATTAGGTAGAAAATAAAGGAAGAGTTTAGGATTTTGGGTTTAAAAATTTGCAACTTTGCTTTTTCACAATTAGGATTTAAAAAGAGACCGATGCCAAACACACTTCATAATTGGCACTAGTTTTATTTTGTAACTTCAAATTTTTCTTTTGTTGGTAAGACCAAATTAAAAATACTTCTCATATTGCCGTCGATTTTGTTATGTTTTCAAATAATCCCTGTGTTGTTTCAAGATTAGTGCTTGTCCTTCTTTTATAATCGTCACTAATTATTCCTTATAATCTCCTATTCATACTTGAACTCATTCCACCATATCTCCTCCCCCATAACTTTTGGATCATAAATTGTGATATATATGGATAGGTTGAAAATTAAAAATGTAAAAAAACACTATAATCCATTAAATAAAAACTATTTTTTAAAATTAAGGAAAATGAATTATAGAAAATGAACATGCTAAGTCTTACAAAAGCTTATATAAGAGGTCATTCAAGTTGACCGTAACCTTACTAGAGTTTTGGTCTATAATAAGGAACCATCTCCAAAAGGAAAATAGAGCCATTAAAAGTGCCTTAGAGTGCAAGTTCAGTTCTCCTCTATGTCAATCAAGCACTAAATCCTTTGGAAAAATGTTCATTTAACTTGTCGAGATTGAGCGTTACTACTTATCCTGGTCCATGTTGTTGAGTGTTGCTATATTATACTGCTATCTGTTACTTTAGTTATAAGAACATCCAAATTAGCATAAACCCTATTTGGTAGCTACATTCCTTATGAAAATGGAAACCTAAAAATTTATTAGGAAGTATTCCTTTAACTTGGCCATAATATTAGGTAGAATGTGTTCATATCTTTTTGGTTAAGTCTACATCTCCTCTAATTCTTCTACTTCTAACACCTCATAAACACCTGTGTATAAGGCTAGTTTAAGAAAGGCAAGGTTGATAACTAAAATGGAAGCATTGGAAAGTTGTCTTATTATAGTCTCATAATCTCCTTCTCCACTTGAGAAATTGCAAGTAATTTAGAAACATTTAGAAATTTCTTTATTAAAGTTACACCAAAAGTATAGATGGACTCGAGTTTCCATCTCAACATTGTATAGGATATATTAGGGGCCAATAATTAAATTTATTTTTTAACTCTATCAATAGCGCTTAGCATATTCTTCATGGCTAACCATATAATGAATGCTACTTTAGGACTATTTCCCTTGAACCAAATCAGGTTGTGTCATGATACCTCTAATAAAAAATCTCAAAAAATTCAATGTCCATACTTAAATGTAGGATTATCCTCTATGAAAAATAATTAAGATAATCAAATTAAACAAAAGGTAATTAAGGTTGAAAATTCTCCTTTATTCCATATTATTTTAGTGAGATAAAACTCCAAGAAATTTTAAAAGAATTATCCTAAAAATAAAGTAATATTAGTAAAATAAACATAAATAAATGAAAAATACAAAAAAAGTTATATTTTTCAGGTTCCCTCCTAACTAGTTCTTCTTTAGGTATCTTTTTGCTAGACTCCCACTTAAACTCTTTAGTCATCCCAAGTTACGATTGGGATGATCTCAAGTCCCTTTCTTTACAAAACTTAATGGAAGAAAGGATTTAGTAGAATAATTCTTTGAATCTTGTAGGTATGTATATTACCAATGAGGAGGTATTATCTCAAACTTTATGTAAGGAGCTTTTCTAGTAGGAGTTAATGGCTTTTTCTCCCTTTTTCCTTGAAGAAATAATCTTTAATAACACACTCATTCTTTTTTCCTTATTAAAGGTAATAGGTCTCTTTAAAGTTTGGTTAATGTGGAACTCAACTTTCTCTTTACCTACCCTAATTGCAAGCTTTCCCTTGAAAACATTATTCACAACCATCTAGTCACCAAGAATGGTCTCCCAAGGATAATGAGAACTATGTGTCATGCTCTATATCCATCATAAGAAAATCAACTAAAAAAATTTTACTTTCACAATTAGGTCTTCCATAACCCTAATAGAGTATTTGATGTAAAAATTTGTTAGTTGGAGCAACACATTCATTAAAGTTCATATGTTCCTAACTTTTAAAAAATGGCTAAAGGTATTATATTTATATTAGCACCTAAATCACATAAACATTTAAGAAATTTAAAATCACCAAATTTGCAAGGAATGGAGAAACTTGTTGGATCCTTTAATTTTAGCAATAACTTGTTATCTATAATGGCATTGTACTCCTATATTGAAGTTACTATAGCATACTCATCTAATTTCTTCTTATTAGAAGTGATCTCCTTAAATAACTTCATATATGATGGCATCTAAGCTAATATTTCATTGAAAGAAAAATTGGTGTTTAATTTCTTAAAGACATTAAAAAAATTGTTTAATTTATCCTTATTTTTCTTCATCTTAAGCTTATAAGGGTATGGAATTGGCAATACATAAGACTTGACATATTTAGATCTTCTTTATGACTAATGCTCACTGGGGATATAACCAACACCAGTTCTGTTCTATTCCTATCTTTTACATTTTGCAAAATTAATATCAATACTAGATGTACGTAAAATCGATGTTAGTCTACTACTTATTATATCCTTTTTAAGTTGTTATTTTTTCCTAACTTCTGCACTTCTTTTTTTATCCTAACATCACATTCACTTGTTTTACCATCGGAACATGTTTGATCTCTAGGTTTTATCTTGGAATTACTTAAAATATTGCTTTATCTTTATAGCTTACCACCTTAGCTACTTGGCTAACTTGTACCTTTAAATTGTGAATTAAAACATTAATAGACTGCACCACCTCGGCCAATTTATGATCAAAGTTATGGATGTACACTTTTTGTGTCTATATTAGTTTTTTTAGATGTGTGTCGATAGAAGGCATGAATTACTTGAACTTCTCCTCCATCCTATTGCTTTATTGTGGTTACTATTGAAATTAAGGTTTATTTTTGAACCTAAGTGGTCCCATTAGTCAACCAGCTCGAACTACTCCTTACTCCTTCTATAAAATGTTTATGTGATTCCTCCATGTTGAATTATATATGTAAGAGAAGGCATCATTATGATCACTTATTTTCTTGCATAGGTAGCCATATATTTTGCTTCCTCTTTATAATCTGAGGTATGCTCAATATTCATACATGTTTAGGCTGGGTGTCTATACATGCCACATTGGCAGTATGCCTCCCTATTGCATATGTCATTACTTAAGATCATCTTCATCTAACTTCAAAGATTCACTATTGATGTTTCCGGATCTGAAGATGCTTGTACCTCATAGAGGGATACCTTCGACTTCCTCTTTATCACTTTGGTTGATAAATTTCTTGCAAAAGTTTTTATGATCCCCTTTACTCGTCATCAATCTTTGTGCAAATTATTTCCTAAGTCATTGTGTCCACTAAAGTTTGATATGTCAATGTGTTCTTATAAGAAAATTGCATTACCATATGCAATGAGTGTTGATAGTGAAGGCACTGACTAAAAAGAGTTTAATATCACTTCTAAGTTTCATGAAACACTTTCCTTTCCTTTTATGTAAAGATTTGTATTTGCGCCCTCAGCTTAGTGGTTTTATGTGGTGGAAAGAACATAACATTAAACATACGATACACCTTTTTCACTTCTTAAAAGAATCCATCTCTATTGAAATCAACCATGTCCTTGCTCAATCTCTTATAAAGTAGGGGAAGTACTTTATCCTAATTACATTTTTTGTGAGACTAGTAAGTAAAAGTGTTTGGACCACTAAATAAAACTCTTTAATAAATATGATTATGTGTTCAATACTTGATCCACCAAAGGCTAAGAACAAGTACATTTGTAGTTGCTTAAGCTTGTAGTTCTTGGCTCTTGACTAAGTCTATTGCATATGGGTCTTGTACTAACCACTGGTAATTAGATATCCCCTATACTCATCATTTATGGTAATCATTTTATATCTATAACTAGATTTTCTTCTTAACACATATCCATCTCTTCTCTCGTTATCGCTTTATTTTTTCTATAGGTTAATTTGATTTTAGAATCAAATTGATGTAAAAAGTCGAAGTTATCACTCCTGGATCTCCTATCTCACATTCACTACCTAAATAAATGAAAGAAATTAAAAGTAAAAGAAAATTAAATTAAATTAAAAATAAAACCAAAGAAGATTAACAAAAATAGTAAAATTAGTTCACTAGCGATGACATCAGGAATTTGATTTGTAAGCATACAAAGCTTACTAAAACTAGAGTGATTCTAAAATATGGATTACACATAAAACTATTAACTAAATTTATTAATGTTAATTAAATAAAAACTAAATAAAATAAATGATTGATTGAAGGTAATTAAATTAAATAATTATTAGTGAAAGAAATCAATTAAACAAACATTAAGACATTAGAGTTAACATGTAAGGAATTCTAATTATTATACACAATTAATTATTTAGGTCAAAGTAGCAATTAACATGATGTATATATGCAGAGGCACGCATATAATATAGTTACCACTAAAGTCTAAGATTATATCATTCTCTAGTGCTAAAATGTTTATTCTCATAGTTCATATATCATACTTCACTTATTAGTCCTTTTTACAGTCCTTAAAATTGATCTATGATGGCCAATCATAAGTATAAGATTAAGATCTAAGAGAATAAATTCAACCAATGGAATAATTAGAACAAGTATAGATAATTGAATAAATCCTTATAAACTAAATCTCTAACACTAATTAGGGTTTCTAGTCATCAAACATAATGAAAAAAAATAAAAGATATCACAAGCTTCTTGAATTCTTTCTCCAATGAAAAGAAAACGAGAGAAGTTTGCTAGAAAAACTCCGTAGGTTAACTCTAATACAATTATTTATAGATAGAATTACAAAAATGGAGTTTTAGATGACTTGAACTTGAAGAATTACTCTTCCTCATAAATTAGGTTCAAAAATCGATGTTGGACTAACTCCAAAACTAGCACTGATCTTATTCTGGAACTTTTAATATTTGCGAGCCATGATCAGTTAAGTGCCGGTATATAATTTACTTGAGCTTTAATTTTTTTCTTCTTCTTAACTTCTAAGACCTTTTGAAAAGATAGGAACCTATTTTCTCAGCAAGTTCAATGCTTATTGTATTTTTCTCCTCAAACTTCTTTACTTTTTGATATTTTAGAGTTAGAATTAGCTCCTAATGTCTTTTAGAAATCGTTTTCCGTATTTTTCTTCCAAATGACTCCAATTTTCTTTAAATGGACAACTATGAAGAAAACTGTACTAAATCTTGTGTTATCTTGTGAAATTTTACCTTTAAGAAAATGAACAATACATTGAAAAACATAATAAAATCCATATTAGACATGTCATAAAGGTTCCATATACCAAGTAAATTAACCATAATAATATGTAAAATATCGACCTATTACACGTATTTCTTTTCTTATATCTATAGTAAAAAATAAAAAATTTTATTTCTCTAAAAACATACACATCTCATTTCATTAATTTATTGAACTTGATGGTAAATAGTACAACCAATCTTTAGCATATTCTGTTTAAAAAAAGAAAAAGCTCTCAACTTAATTGTTCTTCTAATATTCTTATGGCTTTTTGTTGAAACATATTACATGAAATTCGTTCTAATGTTTATGTGAATCTTCACCCATGAGACTATGAAAGGTAGGCAATAAATATTTTAACCTATATTTTAATTCCAAATCATATTTTAAATTTGGGGACTCAATACAAAAACACTATTAATTTAAGTTAGGAGCAAATAATTCCTTTAAAGTCCTGTGATTAGGCATTCTTCATCTTTAAAATCACTATCAACTAAGAAATTAGGAGCTAAATTATCTTGTTGTGATTAGGCATCTTTAATGTTCTTTCTATTTTGGATTAAATTTTAAATCACCTTGATTATATTATTGGGTAACAAGCATACACAATTAAGGAGATAACGATAAATAACAAATTAAAAACAAATAACAAAATGGAAAACACAAATTAGCTAAAATAACTCTCCAAATAAAGATGCCTAAATATGGGTTTATTATTATTGGCAAATAAAAATAAAACCTTACTCTTAAAATTTTATGTAGTAATATGAGTAAGGGTCAATTTACTAAAGAATATCTGTTCTTTTTTAGAGCTTTGTGAAAGAATAGATGATTTTTTTTATAGTGAAGATAATATAAAATATAATTAAGAACTATTCAAATTAAAATAAAAAGGCAAGAAAAACAACTTAGTCTAAGTCCATATCTACCTTGGAATTATATACCAAACATTGATACAATTAGTAATTAGTAATCAAGTTATACTTTGAATATTCATTATTGAAAGTATTTCCTTATCGATACCTAACGACACACAAAAGGGGTGAATTAGTTGTTGGTGAATTTAATTAACTGCTTTCTATATAATATATACTATAATATATACAATTAAAAATCAATTTATGATGACATAAAGAGAAAATTAAATATAATTCAATCACGTAATTAAAAAGTAATTTAAATAGTGTATGGAAGGAGAAAGGAAAACCAATTTTATAGTGTTTAGAAAATAATCCTTGTCTACATCCACTCTCTAATATACTTCTTAGAATGCCACTAAGACTCTTCTTCCAATAAGTTGAAGATGAACCTTCTTGCAATTAATCTTGTTTGTCTTTTAGCAAAGAGTAATCCTTCTTACAATTTTCTATCAAGGTGAAAAGTAACTCTTAACTCATAAATGAAATTTATAACTCAAAAGACTCTTTCTTGAATATTTTGATAAATTAAAGACTTACGTAGTTTACTATGCAATAATGAATGAGATGTGTTTATAAAACACTCAAATATTTTTCTATCTTAGAACAAATAAAAAGACGTGCATTTGTAGCCTTTTAGACTCAATATTCTTTGGAACCAAGAACTGGCCATTATTAATGACTAGTTATAGTATATTATTTAGCTACTATTTCACATTGGTTAACTAATATGCATTAACTAAAAAACTAACCATTGTAAACACTTGTTGAATATTGTAGCATATTGGTCATCCATTATGAATCTTATTAGGACACTGGTCAATCATTACAACATAATATTGGTCGATCAATACATCAACCACTATTGCAATAATGTTCCAATAAACATTTTTTATAACTTTAATATGTACTCGTCAACCACTAAACTATATTAGTTGACCATTGTACCTAATATCTTGTTTTAAACATTTTAAATTATTAAAATCATTTTTCTTAATGAAATTTTAATAAAATATACCACAAAGAATGTTTTAAATATTAAGAGGGTTTTCTTTATAGCCAAAACTCTAATTCCTTTTAATGATTAAAAATGATGATGCACTTATACAGATGTGCCTCTAAAGTATCAAAGAAACCAGGTAAAAGTACAATGATTGTTACATTCTTATTTCTAACTTTGTTATACCTTAATCTTCCTTGGTCTTGATTTTGTTTTTCACTTGAATTAACTTGATTCTAACTTTTCTTTAATGTCTTCATAAAATTGTTCTTAATTTATGCATGCGTAAAATAACTTTCATATGGCTTTCATAAAAAAAAGTTACTAATAGTACTTATGTTTTGTTATCATCAAAACATATATTGGAACTTCCCTTAGTTCAACATTCTCCTCATTTCTGAAAAGAAAAAAAATACTTTGTGATATTAGAAAATTAATAATAAATTTATCAATTAGGCATACACTTTTTTTTATATCAAATAAATATGAATAATTAACTCCTATTAAATATATGCATCACAAAAATTACTAACAGAGATTACAACTTAATTCATTTAAGCACAACTATACCATAATCAATGCATATATGAAGATTAAAATCTCATCATTAAGTGCAATGTCAATTGCAAATTTGTATTAAAAAATCTTAGAAATTAGTGATCAAACATGTCTATTAATCAAACAAAAAATAAGGGCAACATCAACGTCAAATACATATAACAAAATTCCATAAACATTCTAGAGATTAACAACTCCCCTTAAATCTAATATGACTAACTTTCTCTCCTTTTTTTTTGTAAATATAACAAAGAAAGCTACTAATTAGAAGAAGGTGAGAATGAATCAAAGTGAACAACTCGTCAATGTGAAGCATAATTTGGATAGACTAAATTTCAATCCTAAAATACCTCTAAACAAATATTAAAAAATGTAATAACTTATCAAAATATTAGTCAAGGATAAATATAAGAACTAAAAGAGATCCTAATTAAATAGAATCCTGTCAATCATCCCCAATTCTCTCCTAATTGTGCAAAACCTATACTCACTCATTGATTTAGTGAATATATCAACCAATTGATGTAATTTATCAATAAATACTAGCTCAATATCCCCATTTTACATATCATCTATAATGAAATGATATTTGATTTCTATATGCTTGGTTTTGAAATGTTGAATAGGATTCTTTATGAGTAAAATGGTACCAGTATTATCACACTTAGTTAGTTTCTTTATAACTTGTAACTATATATTCAACTTTCACGATTGATAATATAACCAAAATTTATTTCTTACTAAACTATAAGACTAATGTATTTCCTAGGAATTGACAAGTACTGGAAGCTCTTCCTATCTAAAATGTTACCAATATCATCTACAGTAAAATAGACAATTAAATTAAAGAATTTGTCTTTGGGATACCAAATTCCTATTGATATGGTATTGAACAAATATCTAAGTATAACTTTAATAACTAAAAAATGAGACTCTTTGAATTTTAATGAAATTTAGCACATAAAAATTAAACAAAATTTGGGGCCTACTTAGAGTAAGATAAAGTAAATATCATACCTTGGTATAGTTTTACATTAACTAAATTTCCTTCTTTATCCTTATTTAACTTATTTATGATGCTTAGAACAAATGGCTTAGCCTGATCCATTCCAAAATCTTTAATATTTGTTGTATTGTCTTGATTGATAAAGATGCCTTCTTTCATTTTCTTGATTTAAATTCTAAAAAAGAAATTGAGCTCTACCATCATGATCATCTCAAATCCCCCACTCATACACTTATAAATTCTTTGCACATGCTTTTATTAGTTACGCCAAAGATTTTGTCACCAACACAAATTTGAACAATTAAAAATTCTTACTTATCCTTTAAGATAAGGATAGTTATGGCAATTTTGCCTTTTGTAAAATCAATTTTCAAAGAGAATGTACTTAAGCTATCATACCTAGATCTATGAGCTTGTTTAAAACATAAGATGCTTTAGAAAATTTATAAACATGGTTTGATGCATTATAATTTTTAAAACCTAGTAGTTTATAAATATAAAATTTTGGAATAAATCCATTTAAAAATGACCTTCTAACATCCATTTGAAACAATTTAAATTTTAAATATGAAACAAATGCAAGTAAAAGGCTAATTGGTTCTAATATAGCTATTGGTGCAAAAATTTTCTTAAAATATATACCCTTCTCTTAATCATATCCTTTATCAACAAATCTAGCTTATTTCTCACTATTGTAATTAAATCATCTAATTTTTTTCTAAACACCCACTTGGTACTTATAATTTGGTGGTCCCTTAGTTTAGGAACTAATGTCCATACTTTATTTCTCATAAATTGGTTCAATTCTTCAGTTATATTAAGAATATAACTTTCATAATTAAAGGCTTCTTATATGGTCTTAGGTTCAATTTGAAAAATAAAAGAAATATATGATATATTTCCATATGTGATCTAATAATTACTCCTTATTGAACATCACTTATGATTTAATTTGGAGGATGACTCTTCTTAAACTTTCAATCCACTATAAGCTTCTCATCCTTCTTATCTCCCTTAATTGGTCCAATAATATACTCTTTTAGGGTGTCTTGATGATTATTCTTGTTCTCTTTAATGGTTAATTTATCTAAATTCTTAGTAAGATTTCATCATCATCTTTAAGACTTTTATTGGAGGTAAAAGGGTGAAATTTATTTAAAACATAATATGTATAGACTCTTCAATAATAAGTCTTCCTGTTAAAGACTTTATAAGCTTTTGTAGTTAAAGAATAACTAAGAAAAATTCCTTCATCCATGTTTGAATCAAACTTTTCCAAGTTATCCTTAGTGTTTAAAGTATAACAATTACAACCAAACACTTTGAAGTATCTAACTTAGCTTCTTAACTCCCAAAGCTTATACAATTTTCTATCCATGGATAGTCTTGTATATACTCTATTTGACATGTGATATGCGGTTGCTATATCTTCCACCCAAAAACACTTTGCAATGTCCTATTTTTCATTTAATAACTCCATTTTATTAAGGGGTTCTAAAAGTAAAAAATTATGAAAGATATCATTTTCTTCATGAAAAGTCTCAAACTTGTTATTTCCAAATTCTTTACCATGATCACTCTTACTTGATGTAATGATGAGTTTCATTTCATTTTGAGATCTCTTTCCAGACTTAACAAATGCCTTTAAGCATTCATCTTTGCTAGTTGAAATAATAACTATGTGAATATACTAAAATAATCTACTATGATAGATGTATATCATTTTTCACCTAAAATAACAACTTTAGTTAGTCCAAGAAAATATAAGTGAAGTAATTACAAAAGTTTAAGGGGGTTATATTACGGTACTCCTTGTTTTTCTCAAAATTGACTCTTTGAGGTTTGTTACTAAGTTATTTAAAGTTAACATTAAAGATGAGATCTAGGATTATATGTTTAAGCCTTCTATGGAAAATTCACGCATCTTAACTTATAGACATTAAGAACTTCATATTTTAGTTAAAGATGTCATTAAGGTCAATAGTATAATTTTACCTTCTCCTTTAATTAAAAATGTAATACTATTATTAACCACACCAAAAATAATGTATAATTTTCCTTAAAATAAAATTTATAATTTTTTTCATATAGTTGCATACACTTAGCAAATTTTGCTTTAATCCTTCTACTAAAATCATATTGTCAATTGTAATATAATATTCCTTTTTAACTTTGCTAATGCTAATTATCTTACCTTGACATTGTCTCCAAATGGGAAAAATCTTCTATCTTTGTTTTTAAGAGTTATAAGTTGAGATGCATCATTAGTCATGTGTTTTAGACATCCATTATCCATATACCATTTGTCTATTTATTAGAGACCTACAAGGTAAGGTAGTTAATTTTTCATTGGTAACTACAAGAATTTGGGTCCTTGATGGTTAGTTTCCTTATTCTTTTCAACCCATTTTCTCAAAATCTTATTTACCACTCTTTGTTTGAAGAAATAAAACTTATCTATATGACTAAATTTACCATAAAGTGATATATCATGTTATATGGATAGTAAGGATTAGTGTCGTGATAATGAGAGTAATGATTTAGATGCATATATGCATCCATAAATCTTCTTTATATAGGGATCAAATTCGGTAGTGATTAAGAGACATGCTCCTTTAATTTTGTTGATACTTATGATAGATGTAGATATGTGTCATGTAATTATACTTAGTATAAGGCCTATTATGAGGGAAAACTTGATGCTTGCTTTGGTGATGGTTGACTTTAGTTCCAGATAATGAACTATATATAAATGTATAGAACTTGTTGTCGTAGAATATTTATATAAATGTTTAGATGAAGATACATTATGCTTATTTACTATCTTAGGCTCTTCACTATGTATGTGTTTTTCCATGAAAAATGTAGTATTGGTGTTGGATGCACTCCTGTAAATGTACCTAACCCCAAGCATATTAAAGGAATTATTTGACTCCTAACATGCTTTCTAATTTTTCAATTCCCTTGGAGAATTTAGAAAAGGATTTCTTAAAATCATTTACCTCATTCTTTAATGTTTCATTCTTAATTTTTAATGTTTCTAAGTTTTCATTATCTATAATAGTAAAACTCTTAAATGTTTTGATGCTATTTAGTTTGCTTTTTACCATTTTATTTTCACATATACATTAATCCAAAAGTTTTTAAAAAAAATTTGGAAGATAGTTTCTTCTTTCAACTCCTTATAATTTCTAAAATTTCAAATCATTTATCATAAGTTAATTTAACATCACCATCACAGTTAGAGTTTGAAAGTAACTCATTATCATCAAATGAGATGAAGCACATATGACCTATTTCTCTTTCCAAATTTTCACTTTTAGAGCCACTTATGTTATACCAAGTTGATGCTTTAAGATCGTTCTTCTTCTTATTGAAAATATTCTCCTTTTTATCAATTCTTTCGTTGCCTTTGAGGAGAGGACATTTCAATTTTATGTAGTTGGTATTTTACTTTCAAGTTAAAAAATGATAAAAGATTTGTGTTCTAAATATATCTTACCTTCTTTGAAGTCTCTTTTTAATGGGCAGTTTGTTTTCTTAAAAAATGTATTGAATTTCTTGATGATAAGAGCGATGTTTTCATTATCACTTCCATTTAAGGAAGTCTCTTGTTCCTCACTTGATTCCTTCTTTAAGGTTTTGAATGCTAGGTTCTTTTTCCTTGTAGTTATTGTCTTGCATCTCTTTAAGCCTCATTATGTAGGTAATGAGAGATCCAATAAGCTTTTGCAGTGGTAGCATTGTTAATTCCTTGGCTTATTGAATAGCTATCACCTTGGCTTTCTCTATGTTTAGAAGGGGCCTAAACAACTTTCTCACTAGTTCAAAATTTGTTTGTCTTTCCTAGACCTTTTAGAGTATTAAAAATATCAATAAATCTTGTATACATGTAAATATGCTCTCATCATGATTCATTTATAATAACCATATTAATGGGTTAACATGCTTAATTTACTCACTTTAACTTAATTAATTGTAATAGCCCTAAGCACCCCCCACAGATATTGTCCACTTTGGGCCTTGGACTTGTCAAGCCCTCATGGTTTTGCTCTTCCCATCCCAGAAAAAATGTGTCTTTGAGGGAGAGATATACATACCTTTATAAGGCATACTTCTTTCTCCTCTCATCGATATGGGAATCTCACAATCCACCCTCTTTAAAGCTCAGCGTATTGGATCCTGATTTTTTTTGCTAAATTACTTATTATTTGCTTAATTATTTATTTATGTTGTTTGTTGGGTTAATTATTTATTTTCAGAATTGGGTCATAAATTTAGTGGGCCTAAGTAGAAATTAGAAGTTTTAATGGGCATGTTAGAATTAAATTAGAGTATGGTATTGAGAAGATTAAAGGAGTTAGTAGATGGATTAAATGAAAGGAGG
>JAOTJB010289460.1:0-16731 GCA_027123815.1 Erythroxylum minutifolium | reverse complement strand
TTGACTATTAAAAAAAGATTTTCAATAGCAACAAATTTTAAAATATTTTATTTATTATATTAAAAATATGTTCTAGTTAATTTTCTTGTCCAACACTTATGTTAACGGTGAAATGAAGGTTTTTTATTTAATTTCTTAATAAGATTATGTTCCTTTTAACTTATTTGACATTGAAAACAATATTTTAGTTAATATCATATTCTCATAAAAATCAAAATATAGTTATTTTAAAAATTGTTCCTTAAAAATTTTTTTAGACAAAGTTAAATTAGTTTATAGTATCGAAACCACAATAACAACAACATCTACTATGATTCTCACTGAAATGTGAGGTAATAACATATCTAGTTTAATTAACTCATTCTTCAAAATTAGCTGGTTCGGTTGAATCAGCCAACCTAGCCAACTAATAACCAAACAACCCAAACAACTTTTTCATAAAGTCAATAAGCTGAAATGGGTCGATCGGCTAAGAAAGAGTTTATCAGCTCTTTACCAAACAAGCTCATAGTCTTATGTCTTCTTATAAGAAACAACCTTCTATTTTGAATTGAATATTAGCATGTGCTTGGAGATTTCGTATCTTTACAAGAAATATTAACTCATAGTCTCACATCATCTTATAAGAAATAAACTTCTAATTTGAATTCAACATTAGCATATGCTTGGAGATTTCGTATCTTTGCAAGAAATAGAACATTCATTTTTTAGGGTATATTAAAACAATTTTATTTGTTATGAAGATAACCCTATATTAAGTTTTGTGAAATTTTTATACTTATCACATAACTATCATGTGTCTATTATTTATTTAAATAATTATTAACTATTAATTATTTTTATTAATTTTAAATATTAAACTTAATTTTCTTTCTTTTCTATAATACATTTGCTTCTACTCTGGAAACCTAACCTAAGACTATCCTCTCATCCACGAATTTTAAGCCGACACATGACTAGTAACTAATTCAAATAGTTTTTCAAGCACAGGCGCACATCTTATGAACTATTGGTTCTAAAAGTTATATCTTGGATTCTGTCAGATAAAAAAGAAACGATATCGCACTAGAAAAAGAGCGACATTGATAATATAATGTGATAACACATGAAAGAAAGCAAAGATTTATGACATATCTAGAAAGATAATTACCTTAATAAGCTTAATAAAAGTTATCAGAAGGCCTAATGGATGGGGTCAATTAAAGATTAATTGCTTGAGCAGCATTCTTGTAATATGTTCCTGGATGATTTCCAGCTAATAAGGAAAAAAATCGACTAATCAGTTTTCCCTCCACCGTAAGTAAGAAAAAATCATAACTTTATCATCTTCTTTGATTTCTGAATTTTTAGAGTTTATATTCAAACAAACTTCATCTTTTCGACTTATAGTTTCGTTCAATCTTAGAAATGTTTCCATCTCCATTCAATCTCTTCCTCTTTAATAACTCCTTAGATTCGTACTTTTGTTCAACCTATTCAATAATAAATAGAGAACAGACCAACGCCCCAACTCGTTCTTTCTCTCTATCATCTAACCTTCTCAAAGTCCACATTCTCACTGTTGAAGAATCTTTCATCACAGACTATTAGCAAGCTTAACGGTACTATGAAGAAGCTATATCGTAGAGGGGCTATACAGCCTTCACCAACCCCCATCTTCGACCATCTCTCCTTCCTCCCCACCGCTATCCTCACTCTTGTTGCCACCTTATCACCAGGGGACAGAGAGGTGTTGGCCTATATCTTATCTTCCTTAGCCTGCAACACTGTTCATAATAACACTACAAAACATCATCATTGCTTCTTTGTAAGTCCACTACTCATAGCACTCCAAGGACTATAGTTTATAGGAAGATTGGCAATGATCATCCTTCGTTGCTTTATTACGACTGGTTCAGGTGCTATATGAGCTACTGGGTTTGATGGGACTCATCTGTTGGAATCCAACCATGATCGAATCATGGGCATAGTGAAAAATTGATACAGATTAATACAGGGTAACAACATCGAAATTTTGGATGACGACACGTTGGGGAATCTAGGACTTTTGGGTGAGATTGTGGTTGGAGACATGACAGAGGATGGTAGTGGTATGGTGTCTGTGTTCCAGTAGTTTTATGTGTTTGATTGATGCCACTTATTCTTTGTAAAGGTTTCTAACTCTTCTTTTATTTCTTTTTATAGTTTATCATCAGATGGTGATGACTGTGGTGATTCATTAAAGGTCTTAACACTTGTAAATACTTAGGCTGTATTCCATGTACAATATCTATACTTCCACGAATGTTATCAAATGAATGTAAACTTCATTGTCATTTGCATGGAAAATAAACTTAGTCCTACTTGTAACACCCCACTTCCATCCGACATGTACACGTACACCCTTTGGATGAACGTGCACATACCTGACAGAAATGGCGTGCTAACTATCTCACTATCAATATATCGTATTGCGTCATAATTAAAATCTCAATTAAAACAATGTCTAATTCTAAAATCTTTGCATTTCATTTCACAAACCATAATTTACAATGTAGCATGATATCCATCATTCATGTTTATACAATATCAATCTATCAAAGTCACAACTCTATCTACAAAATATGCTACATACATGAGGATTTAACAAAAACTAAGACTAATCCTTCAGTCCCAATTGACAAACCTTTGATTCATGTTCTTCTATCCAAAAGTTGTACCAAAAATTCTTCTAAGCATTCTTAGGAGCTAAGTCGTCGCTCTCTCGAACCTGAAAATGTCAACATTGCAATTTGGTTGAGTTTTGAGAACTCAGTTGAGTAACCATCCTCAATTGTTCACTCTTGTCATGTAACACACAATTTATGTTATCATATAATTCACATCATCTCAATTTTTATCATGTAATATCACTAAAAACTTTGTACATAATTTCACCATTTTAAAAAAATCTATACATTTCATCATTTCATTATAATCATGCAAGACATATGTATCGATAAGCATTCACACATTTCATACCATACAAGTTCTCAAAACATTGCAATTGCTCAACTTATTCATATAATATATATATGCAATGTTTATAAGACTCAAATTTATTTATTAAGTTGTTACAACTGAGTGCCTTTTTTACTGTCCCGTATCCGTTGTCGATACAGGACTCTATCATACAAATTGAGCCATAGGCTCTTACCACAAATGTCTGAGCTTTAAGCTCTTTTTCATTTGCAACTCTAATCACAATTGCTTTTATATTTCAGGCATTTATGGAATAAATGCGTTTCACATTTTCAATCATCATATTTTCACATTTTCAAAGCATTTAAGCGCTTTTTCATTAGCGGCTCAGAGATTTATCTTGCAACCTGACTCTCAAGTACAGTTACATTCGAAAGGGGCCTCCAAAATTATCCTAGCCTTGTGTGAAAAATACATTAATGAAAATGATAACATAGAACTTATAGATGAAGAAAAGGTTAGTGAGAATGTTTACCTTTTGTGACGGGAACTGTCAGATGTTTCCTTTTATTGAAACTGGCCTTTGGTTGCAATTGTCCTTTTTTAAGAAATCTATAGAAGATATGGCTTCTATAAGCTTGCGATGCGTAGCTATCGCATATAGGTCCTATGAATGCATAAAATTCCAATTAGTGAAAAAAAATTTCTTCATTGATCGATGTCCACCGTTCAATTTCATAAATGGGTTTCATGTTGTTGTTGAAGTTAGCAAGTATCCTATTTTGTTGGTTCCACAAACCCTGCTCTAATCACTCTAAATTCAAGACAAGGATACTATTTCCTCTGTAATTTCAACTGCGGTTGCATTGTTGTTCAAAACCTATTAACATCCCAACATTTGCCTGAACATCTCCTTCATCATCATCATCGCCTACCCCATCTAAAATCATTGACTTACATAGTTAGACCATTCCTACACTCTAGATACTTTTTGCTAATATTTTTGTTGCCACTACACTCTAGTTGCTTTTTGCTAATATTATTGTTTTAGCAATACCAGTTTTGTTTTGATTCTTAAAGTATAAAAAAATAATATTGTTACTTTTCTTAATATTTTAAGAGGGATATTTGTTCCACATCAGCCATTGATGGGTGTATCTATTTTCCATTATTTTTCCCTATTTGTTTCTGATATGAAAATGGAGAAATATGTATCGATTCATCCTCTCCCTAACTCTTTAAAATAAGCCAAAATGCCAAATTTTGATATCATGACACAAACATTAAGAGTTATTGAGTTCTGAAGCCCTCAGATTAATAAATTTTGGTTGTCTTTACTTATCTGAATACTTTAACTTACCAAGCCAAAATTTGCACTTGCATAAAAACACAAATGCATGTAATAAATACATGCGCCACTGATTTTGAGATGCGACATGACTTAATAGGTGATAAAATTAGATTATCTAACATAAATCTTTGCAATAATTGAGTGGAAATATCCAGTAGTTGAGAATTATTAAGTGGAAGAATCCATTATAAAAAGATTTGATCACAATCTAACATAAATTTGCCCATATCAAGTTGGTGGTTCATTTATAACCTCACATCCTTAAAACTTGAGGAGCTCGGGAAAATAGCACATTCACTGTTAACATTAAATTGTCTGACATAACTGACTATATCTTAAATTCTGATTTTCTTATCAATCCACAATTTATGCTTCTATAAAGATAATTTAAGAACATGAACAAACAAACAGAAGTATGCATGTCATATCAAGTCCCCTTTTCTGGTTCCAAGCAATTAAATCATATTGTCAAGAAAACAAATGAAAAAAAACCACATCGACAAAAGTTAATACTATAGTCCACCTGCTAAAATATATTATTTCTCCATATTTTCGATTGTTGCGTAAAGCAGAAGATTTTCAACTTATCTTCCCTTCTTTCTTTCCCTTGATATTTATTTTTTATAACGGGTAAGAAATAAACATGTAATCGACTCAATGAGAAAAATGAAGTTGTGCTGGAGCTTATAAGAAAACCAACTCCTCTCTTGTTGAAGCATGTGGGGGTTTTGTGTATTTTCACTGTTAATTTTCTTTCATGGGTTAACTTTAAAGTTTTCTGTATTTCTCCCTCATTTCTCCATCGTAATTATGAATACTTCCTTTTCAATTTGAATTTTTGACATCAAGTTTTTTATTTGCAATCCAAATGTTAAATTTCAGATAAAAGCTTATCTTGTTTCTATTGTCTGTATCTTCAAGATTATATTATTACTAGAGGGAAGAGCTATAGCCATTAATGTTATGTTCTACCTAATCACAGGAGATATTCTACAACAATGCTTATGTTGGACGGTTTTTGAGAGGTAAAGGTGATAACGTGAAGAAGGCTGCAAAGAGTTTAAGGGCTTGCTTTTTTTGGAGAGATAACATAGTGATTGGTATTGTAACAACAACCTCCATTATCATATGGTTACTACCACCAAATTTTGTAGTACGTTTTTTGTTACCCTTTTCCTGCTACTTCTCAATCTTTTGTTTTTCATAATCATTCATTTTCCTTTTTGTTCCATTAGCCATGAGTTCAAAATAAAGAACAAACGTTAGCTCAGAATTTATCAATCACTCTATTTTTTGGTTACTTTTTGTTTTCTAATTCTTGTTTTTGCAATGTAGAAAACTTTATGGAAGATAAATTTTCTGCTAAGCTTTAGAGAAGGAGTCACCTATATAGCTGGTCATAATGAAGAATCAAGACCTATTTTGGTTACTTTCTAATCCAGCATTGCCCTCTTATATTACTCTCTGCATTTTTCTAACTAAAGGAAAAAAGGAAACAGTACTTTGCATTTGTTACATATATACTTCTTCAAAGGCTTTACTGTTCCTTTATTCCCATCGATTGCAGATTGTTTGTGTTAAACAAGACTATAGGAAGTTTCATTCACAAAAGCTATTAGTGACTTTATCAACTTTTAGATCCTACCTCCATTTCCATTTCTTTTTGCTTCTTAATTCATTATATCAAAATTATATCTTTCACTTTATTTTCTACAGATTCACACACTTCCTCGTGTTTACTTTGGAGGTGGTCATTTTAAATATACTAAGAAATGACGAACAATTTGTACTCCTCTTCGATGCAAATATGTCCATTTCTTCTAAATTTTCGTTAATAACCTATAAAAGTTTAGGGACACATAACGCTTTTTGCTCCAGTAAGAATGCATGAGATTAAACTCAGAGCTCAGCTATATAATCTTATGCGATGTCTGAATTGCCTCTTGATGTCACGTCTTCATTGTTCCATTATTGCTCGTGAAAGAGTTAATGGACTTATTTATTTCTGGATTTTGTGTTTTTTATAATATTTCTCTTACAAAAATTTCATACTGTACCAATTTTAATCAATTTCATAAAAATATATTATTAGTCATATAAATTCAAATTATAAATAAGAAAATATTAAATTAAATAAATTTAGTAAATTAGATATTTCATAAAAATATTATTAGTCATATAAATTCAAAATTTTAAATTAAAATAATAAAAATATAAATAAAATAAATTTAGTAAATAAATTATTTCACCTTACTTAGGTACTATTGGTAAGATATATTTGGAGAAATATATAGCATATCAATCGTTATCTTTTCCGTGATATGTGCTTATTTATATTATTGAAAATTGATAATTTAAATTACAATTCCATGGTAACAAGATGTCCTTGGGATATTTCATAAATTTAGGTATCTTTAATATTATATAGTTAATATTATAAATAGAAAATATTCAATTAAAATAAAGAAAATAAAAATTGGGGATAAACTATTTGATAAAGTATAATTGTTCATGTTCATGTAAACGCAAATGAAATTTACACATTCATCATGCTTATAGTAATAGCAACACGAATACTAGCCATTTTGTCTACTTAACTATAAGAGCAAATATCATCATGTATTACATCATCTTCATCGCATAAGTTAAGCTCTCCATCCACGTCATACTTTTTGAAATGAGGATCATCTTGAGAATGATGACGGATATAGTTGTAAAGTGCCATAGTCGCGACCACAATTTTCACTTGCTTATTAAATGGATATCCTGACATTGTTTCAAGTATGCGCCATTTCTTTTTCCATACGCCAAAGGTCCTTTGAATCACACTTTACAATGATGAATGAATATGATTAAAAGTCTCCTCTGGTCCACTCAGTCCACTGTCACGACAGAATTCTGGGAGGTGATACCTTTGGTTTCCATAAGGGCCTAAATAACCATTTCTATTTGGATATCCAGCATCCACTAAGTAATATTTACCTGTAATATATAATGCATATTAGAGGTGTACAACGAAGAAATTTTTTCATGGAATGAACTTAAAGTCATGTATATATAGTAATCATATAAATTATCAACATATGTATAACTTTTACCTTAGGGAGGTTTTGGAAAGTTTATGCAATGTGAATAGAGGGCATTATTGAATATGCGAGCATCATGTGCAGACCATTCCTAACAAGCCCAAACAAATGTAAATAGCATATCAAAATTGCATACTGCCATTACATTTTGAGTAGGTTGGCCTTTTTGTCCAATGTAAGGCACTTGTAGTGAAGGTGTTAGAGTTGCCTTTATATGAGTTCCATCAATAACACCAATGCAATTATGAACATATAAGAAAAAAAGTACATGCAAAAATGTTAGTTCAAATTTTTCATAAAAATTGAAAAGAATTTACCTTAAAGTGAGGCCAGTAGCGAGAGTCATTTTTATCTTCAAATGAACTGTTTTGAATTCTATAATAGTTGGATTTATGATGTCTATGCCATGGTGGCTATAATATCCGATACGGATGCAAAATTCCTAGAGACAGTCTAGCTAGAATGTTGAAAAGTTTCTTGAACATTTCTAGTACTTAGTCCATGTCCGAGTGTATATAAGAACATCCCTAATAACTCCATAGGACTGATAACCCTGATGCCTCTAAAATTGTATTTGAGTTGGAGCTCATGGCATAACATCATAAATACTCTTTTATCCATCCTAAACATATTCAAACACCTTCACTCATTGCCACCTAGGATTTCATTGATTTTGCTACTTCCAGAATAAGGAAACATGATATGCCAATTATACCAATCTATGATCTTGCAACTAGCTGCTTTTAAAATTACATCATGCTCAAATTAGTTATTAGAATCACTTTGATATACCATACCTGCAACGATGAATACTACTTATTATAGACTGAAAAACTATGGCATATGAAATGACAATATCCATAAGTCATATACCAAAGAAAAATGACAAAAATAGTTAAAATTTTGATAATATTAAATAAGTCAGAAGTCTGATATAAGAAAATAAGAAATCCAATAATAAGTAAGAAGTCTAATATAAAATTAAAAGTTCTAACGCTATCCATTTATTAGAAATATCAATTTCGATAACAAAGAACCACCTAAAAGCATCATGGCCCCAAATTAGACATCATAGACAAAAAAGAGCCACTCGATTTCTTCAATTGTTGCCTTTAAAGCTAACCAACTTTAATAGTAGCACCTAGCAATGCTCCAAAGCACTCTCACTTAGTTTTGTCTTCAAAAAGCTCAAGTGTAAAATAATATAAATCACTGCCTCGTTCAATTTCTGTTAAGGCATTTCATTATGCAACCACTTCAACTACAACTTCGAGGATCTATTTTCACCATTCTAGCTGCTTTTCTTTCTTCATTTCTACTCATCAAGATCTCCACAAGAGAATATATTGAACGAGATACTTGTTTACTATTAGAAACTTTTTGTTTACGCTCTATTATATCTTGAAATTGAGATGTAGATCTTTTCTATTCCTATGTTGGTTACCTTGCAAAGCAGGATCATCCAAATCTGGCTCTTCCAAGTCATTGTTATCATCACTTAAATTGATTGGCCACTGAGCATTTTGTGACGGTAACACCCCAATAGCCGATGACCATGCAGCATCACCTGTGGCAACCACATCCAGAAATAATATGTCTAAATCATCTTCAAATTCCAAGCCTCAGTTGTGAAGTTTTACTACTTGGGGTACTGCATGCAAAATTTAATATGTTATTATAAATCAGTAAATTAAATATTATAGATATAATAATAAATATAGATATTATCTAGTGTACAATGTACCTTCAGCCTTTCCTCCCACCATTTAGGAGATGTAGCAATTATCTGTTTTTAGGATCCTAGCTAAGACCTGTTTCTTTTCCTTTGAGTTCCTTCCATAACTTCCAATTATTCTTGAGTTCATCCCATTTATTTTTCAACCGAGTTTTGTCATAAAACTTGTTTGTTGTTGTGTTAAAATTGGTAACCAGATTGGCCCACCTAGTTCTATTGAAGTGTGAGTTAGGGTGATTACCTGCTTCTACTTGAACTTTACATGCATCTATGAAAATTTTTATGAGACGACTATCCCATTAAGCTTTTTCTGGATGTGTAAGATTCCTTTGACTCGCCATTTACAAATAATACATAAAAAATTAATTAGAATGATAATAATTGGTGTCGTGCAACTACTATAAAGCAATAATCTATTCAAAATAATAGTCTAAAGAAAAAATCCTTCAGATCAGAAGTATGCCAAGCAGGACAATACAACATAACCTATGAATAATGCAAGACTAGCATCTTTGAGTTCAATCCTCGATCCAATGGCTTGCTATCTCAAGTGCAAGATTAATTAAGGACTAGAAATGCAAAAACTCATATATTGGAGGTAACATTTTTCATTTTGTTATGCCAGCAAGGACGCTAGGCCTCCAAGGGGGAGGATCCAGGCCTATGTGCTAACAAGGACGATGGGCCTCCAAGAGGGGTGTAATGTTAGATTCCCATATCGATTAGAGAGGGGAACGAAGTAAGCCTTATAAGGCTATGAAGACCTCTCCCTTATAGACACATTTTCTCAAGCGAGTGTGTGGGAAGAGCAAAACCTTGAGGACTTGGCTAAGCTAAGGCCCAAAGCAGACAATATCAGTGAGTGGGGTGGTCCAAGCTGTTACAAATGGTATCAGAGCCAGTACCCGGATCGGTAT
This sequence comes from Erythroxylum minutifolium, assembly GCA_027123815.1. Classification (NCBI taxonomy): domain Eukaryota; kingdom Viridiplantae; phylum Streptophyta; class Magnoliopsida; order Malpighiales; family Erythroxylaceae; genus Erythroxylum; species Erythroxylum minutifolium. The sequence goes on along the minus strand of JAOTJB010289460.1, from coordinate 6,702 downwards.
GCCAGTAAGAACGTTAGGCCTCCAAGGGGGTGGATCCAGGCCTGTGTGCTAGCAAGGATGCTAAGCCTTCGAGGAGGGTGGATGCAAGCCTGTGGGCCAGTGAGGACACTGGGCCTCCAAGGGGGTGGAATTTTAGATTCTTATATCGATTAGAGAGGGGAACGAAGTAGGCCTTGTAAGGTTATAAAGACCTCTCCCTCATAGAAGTGTTTTCCTGAGCGAGTGTGCAGGAAGAGCAAAACTGTGAGGACTTAGCTGGGCCAAGGCCCAATGCAAACAATATCTATGAGCAAGATGGTCTGGGTTGCTACAATTAAATACTAAATATATAAAATAAATTTTAAAATACTACTCTATATTCAATTTAAAATAAATATATTCGTTTTAATTCATTCAATATGATCATAATAGATTTTTTCGCACCAAAATATATATAAAGACAATATTATATATGCATATATTTATTTTTAAGAATCTTCAAAAGTTATCATGTAAATTTTAAAAAAATTCTAACATGTTACATTTACAGTATACAAGTATTTATTAATTTTTCTTACTAAATATATAAAATACTATTTTATATTCAATTTAAAATAAATATATTTTATTTAATTCATTCTATATGATCATAATAGATTTTTCACACCAAAAATATATATAGACAATATTATTTATGCATATATTTATTTTTAAGAATCTTCAAAAGTTATCATGTAATTTTTTAAAAATTTTGACTAATGTGTCATACATTATGAAACCATCTATTATTTTATGAAAAATTAAAATATTTTTAAAAATTAAGTTAACATGTAATGTCTTTTAAATATAAAAGAAATTAACTATTGTAAGTAAATATATGATTTATAGTAAATTTACTACAAACAATTCTCAAAATGTATTTGTTTTTAAAATGATTTTAAGTTTAAATGTCAAATAAACCTTTTCTGTAATAATTAAAACATCTTATAAAAGTCAAAAAATTAATATCCATTTATAAAAAGTGAAAAGTTTAATTTTTATTTAAAAGATTAAAAATTTTAAACTATTATTACGACCTAAACTTTTGCATTAATTCTTTATCGTCATACACCACTAGTCATTAAAGACCCATATTTTAACTCCAAACATACAATTTTAGTCACACTATCACAATATCCAGCAGATAAAATATTAAAAATTACTCCAGTGACATTTTTGAATTAATCGTAAACTTTGATTATGGTTTCATGTACAATATACAAGTTTTTATTAATTTTACTACAATGACTAAATACCAAATATATTAACTTATTTTTAAAATACTAACTTATATTCAATTTAAAATAAATATATATATTTTTTATTCATTCAATATGATCATAAAACATTTTTTTGCGCCTAAAATATATGTAGAGAATATTATACATACATATATTTGTTTTTTAAAATCTTAAAAAATTAAGTAAAATTTTTAAAAATTTAGGCTAATACATGATGCATTATAAAAACATTTATTATTTTATTAAAAATTAAAATATTTAATAAAATTAAATTAACATATAATGTCTTTTAAATATACAAGAAATTCATTGTTTCTAGTAAATATATGATTTTATAATTGAGTTATTACAAGCAATTCTCAAAATGTTTTTATTTTTATAATGATTTTAAGTTTAAATGTCAGACGAAGCTTTTCTATCTTAATTAAAATGTCTTATAAAAGTCAAGGAATTGAAATCCATTTTATAATTAGTGAAAAGATTGATTTTTTATTTAAAGCATTGAAAATTTAAAGTTGTTGTGAATATATATCATATTTATAATTTGATAATTATTTGATATTCTAATAATATTTTAATCAATAATTAATTCAAACAGTTACTTTCAATGTCTTCTTAAATTGTATCATGAGAAAATTTGATAAATCAAAATACTATAAACTTATTAAGACCATTGCATATATGATTTTTTTCAAAATTATTAGTTTCTTTTGAGCTAAAAATTTATATTAATTTCACTAACTAACTTGCATTAATTTACATTATATCTTAAGATTTTCCAACATAGTGTAAAATTATTTTAAACTAAATTATCATTTACTACTAAAAGTTATTTGCAAAATATAATTATTTAATATACAATTAAATTGTAAACATATATAAAAAATTATTATATAATTATACAATGAAATACAACAATTGCAGGTTGATAATTTTATCTTATTTTATTAATTTATGGATTTATTTTCCTTCATTTTTTCAATATCTTTTTGGCATGTATATTTGTCGGTTATTTTTCCCTTCGTTCTAGGTTTGTCTACTTTCAAAGATGGATAGAAATGCCAAGAGGCGTAAAAAGTATGCTAAAATGCCAGAAAATAAAAAACGTGAGCTTCTACAGCTGCGTCGAGAAGCTTATGCTGCAAAGAAGAGTAATGCTACTCTGTCTTTTTTTGAGAATTACTGAGTGAGTTGAATTTTATATTGTATATTCAAATTATTAATTACTCTATGTTTTTTTGGTCATACAAATAAGAGGTGCAAAATTGATATGTCTAAAATGACAGATAATTTAGGTTGACCCGAGTTATCCATAGGAGAACGTTGATGTCAATCAGTTCATGATCAACCTATTTATTTTACCATTAATAACATTATTGTAGATGAACAATTGTTTCTTCATCCATCCAATAGTCAACTAGTACAAAATCCATCTACTGATTTTAGCGTGGATCATAGAAGTGTGAATCATTCATCTCTTCGGCTTGGGGAAGATGTCAATGCAGAATCATCAGTTCAACTATCTAATAGTATGCATCACAATTTAGATTGTCCAAATATATCTTCCTCTTCTGTTCTATCCACCTCAATGTTAACTGTTGAGGTTCAAGGTATAAATCTTCTTAGCTATATTCTTTGCGCTTTTCTATTATTATTGCTCCTAAAAGTGATAAACCCTTTTATAATATTTTTAGCAATAAACCATCACCGTTCTTAGTCAAAATTAGCATGCCTAAAGAATTTTCCTACTGATCCTCTACAGCTTTCTTTTGTTCCCAATTGTCAGCATTGTGATGCAAAAAGATTCTATTTAGAACCCCCATCATTTTGTTGTTCGTCAAGAGAGATTTTTATTGTTTCTTGTTAAGCGCCATATGCTCTAAGACGATTATTAATTTATGGTGATGAAGAGTCTGAGCATTTCATGAAGAATGTTTGTCGTATAATAATAATGTGGCTTTTACTTTGTATGGAACTAGGTATGATCGAGAGTTAACAAAAAATAAGAAAAGTGTTTATACATTTCATGTTCAAAGTCAAGTTTATCATTTCCTTGACAGTTTAGTTTCGACAACTGATTGAATGTCTAGTACCCAACTCTATTTTTTTTATATTGATGGGAAACTTAGAAGAAGGACAAAAATTTGTGATAAATTTCGTGAGGCTACATTAAAATTGATTATGACAATCCTAGAATATAATACCTATACTAAGTTCTTCAGGAGTCTTTAGGTCATTCTGACACTTAACAATCGTACAATAATCTTGAGGTGTTATCCTGGCCTTGATCAACATGTATACAATCTTCCTACTCCATCACAAGTAGCTACTATATGGATTGAGGTGGATGATGAAAGTATAAATCTCCACACATCCAAGTCTATAGTCATTTAGGCACAAGTTATATAATCCATTCTTATTATGCCTATTATGATCCCCTTCAATATCCTCTTTTATTTGCTCATGGTAAATCTGGATGGCTTCGTGGACTTAAGCAGTTGTTTTCAAAGAGAATGAGGAACATTGCTTCAAATGACGGACGTGACATTAATTTCAATTCTTTTCTTGATCCATCTAATCTATCTAATATGGAGAATACAAGCAAGTTTTTCTTTTCTTATATTATTTTCATAATGTTATCTAGCCTTATCCTTTTATTTATTTGATTTCTTTGTATAATTTTTAGTTGTTAGTCAAGAATTCTGTGAAGATGGCACTGCTTCTATTAGAGAGTACTATTATTATAGGCTCCAAATAAGAGAACTTGATCAGTCAATGTTGCTCCATAGCTTAAGGCTACTTTAGTAATTTGTTGTGGGTGCTTATATAAAGATTGAAACATCTAGATTCGATTTCTGTAGAAAGAGACAAAATGAGATAAGGACAGAGATGTTGCAGGGTGTTTTGGACAGTATTATCATCAGTCAGAATGAAGGTTATTGAATTGGTTATCGAGTATTGCTCCCAAATTTGTTTGTCAGTGGTCCAATAGATATGAAATGTCGTTATATTGATGCAATGGCTCTAGTACATAAGTATGGTAAACTTGACATTTTCCTTACCATGACTTGCAACCCAATATGGAAGAAGATTCAAGAAAATCTTAAGTTTCATGAAAAGCCACAAGATAGGCCTGATTTATTGGCTAGAGTTTTTAGAGCTAAATTTGAGATCTTTAAAAATGAACTAATCAAGAAATAGATTTTTGGAGAGGTTACCGCATATATTTATATTATTGAGTTCCAAAAACATGGTTTCCTCATGCTCATTTGCTATTGATACTTAAGTTGCATTCTAAATTACTTAATCTAAAATCTTATGACCAAATCATATCTGTTGAAATACGAGACCTTGTTCAAAATTCGCGGTTATATTCTCTTGTCACTAAACACATGATCCATGGTCCTTATGGTTATATGAATAAAGATAGCCCTTCCATGAGAGATGGTGTCTACAAGAACCATTTTCCTAAAAATTTTGCTCCTTTTACTATCCATGATGAGGATAGTTATGCATATTATAGAAGGAGAGATGAAGTCCGAAAAGTAAAGATTTATAAGCATCAGGTTGATAATAGATGGGTGGTTCCTCATAGTCAGTATCTTTTGCTTCTTGTTAATTGCCACATAAATGTTAAAATATGTTTTACTGTTAAGCTTGTTAAGTACTTGTATAAGTATGTATTCAAGGGCTATGATCTTGTTAATTTTAGTATTGTTGATCAACAGACCAATGTTGATATTGATGAAATAAGTAATTTCCAGGAAGGTTGTTGGATTTTGCCTCTTGAAGTTTTTGGTGTATATATGAGTTTCATCTAGCAGAGATGAGTCCATCGGTTTATATGCTTCAGGTTCATCTTCTTAATAAACAATCAATCTCCTTTGAAAAAAATTCAGATTTGTCCTATTTGTTGAGAAAAATTGACTTCTCAAGAACAATCTTAACTAAAATTTTCAAATGAATTCGACAAATAAAAAAGCTAAAAAGATGAAATGTTTGTATAAAGATTTTCCAAAACATATTGTTTGGACCCCAAAAACAAAAACATGGTCATAAAGGAGTCGAAGGAAAGTTATAAGAAGGTTGATTACTGATCGCAAGGTTAAATGCGCTAAGTTTTACTATTTATAACCATGGTAAATTTTGCAAGTGTACGGGTCGTTCGTATAGTACCTAAGGTATCAATCCCACAAGGAGGGCTAACTAGTCCTAAATCTAAGATCGAAAGTACTACTAAATAATAGTTAACAAACAATAACTTAAAATACAAGAATTAACTAAACCAAATCAATCTATAAAAATAACAATTAACGATTAACCAAGAATTAAAAACAATCACAATAACAGCAAACAAATTAAATACGAAATTGAATAGTAATGGAATTTAGCCAATTAACGAACAATGATCACACACCGAAGTTACACCTAATAAGTTTACAGAAAGAGAGAAAGGGAAAATTACCTATCTTTAATGATAGCCTAACCAATTATGATTTATTGAATTAACAGCTCTAGAAGATCCTAGGGCCAACTACTCTCTCTCAAGTTATAATTGAACACTAAAGTATAAACCCTAATCAAACTATGGGAGGTTGTAATCTCTCAGTTACCAACCTATCCAAAACCTAATTAGTTCTTAACTTCTCTAATAAACAATTGGAAACCTAATGTGATCTCTCTACACAAGATTTACCTACTTGATTTGATTCCGGATCTATTAATCTGCCTAACTCTTGTTAGCCCAAATTAACCGTTTTCTCTCTATTCACCCTCTCAGTTTATTATCAAGATATTAAGTGCAAAATAAATCATAATTAATTCAATGACCACATAAAATGATCAGATTTCATTAAATCAAAAATAATAATCCAAAGATGAATATAGAACATCAACCACAATGCAGTCTATAATCAACTATCTATATCAATTCTATAATTAAATAAAATTGAAATGCATAGGAACCAAAACTATAATGGGATGATAGGAGGCCACAACTTCGAATAGTTTCTTAATCTGGGAAGCACATCGTGTCTGTGTCATCTTCCTCTTCTCTCTTCCTTCGTCTCTTTCTCGATCTCTCAAGGTCTCTTTTAGGGTTTCGTTAGGTGGTTGCTCAAAGTTCTTCCAAGGCTCTCTCTCTCTACTCTCATTCTGACTTTTGATGTTCTATTTATACTTTTAAGGCTTCATTTGCATGATCGAGGCCTGAATGTATGCTTGGCTACTCTGGCTCTTCCTTTTTGTCACGATAGTGGCCTGTAGTTCCACGATCGTGATTTATGCTTTTGGCCTAAAAACCCTTCGAATCTTCTTCGTTCTTCATTGTTTACCCTGAAACACTAACAAACCCATCAAGGTACCTCAAAAATATAACAATTAAGCTTAAAGACTCATACTAACCCACAAAAACACTAAAACACTCAAACTAACATAATTAAAC
>JAOTJB010287201.1:0-16765 GCA_027123815.1 Erythroxylum minutifolium | reverse complement strand
GGGTCATAACGACCTCATTTGTATCAAACTAAACCAAATCATAAAAACATCGCAAAAATTGATTTTTTAAATGTAAAAACACTTCAAAACACTTGATTAAAGATTTTCGTCTTTATTCGGAAGAAAAACTTTCAAAAACAACTCTAAAATGATTTTTTTAATATGAAAAATTTTCAAAAATTAAAACAAGACAGAGGTTACTGTGCTTTGATACCAAATGTAAGTCAATTCAATATATATTCAACAGTAATGTACGTTAGAATAACAAATAAACTGAATGTGGAAGAAATCAAAACGCCTCATGCCATTGATGTTTTTACTTCAAATTTCTGCATTTTTAGAATTCTTCTAAGCTCTCAGTTCCAAAATCGATGGTGTATATTTTGAGAAGAGAGAAGAAGTTTAGAGACCCCAAAAATTTGCAAGAAAAAACATATATCAATGTGTTCCCATCATGCACGTTAATTTTTTTCCACAAAAAAAGAACAATTATATCCATTAATTACAAAACATTGGACCATTTATGGGCATTAAAACTACCTAGAATATGGAAAATTCTCACATGAAAAAAGTGCTCAAGTTACGTAATTTGAGTCTATTTGGATCTTTAGAAGAAATTTCGTTTTAATTTTTTTTTCTAATATGACCGCATTGTGGCATCGAACTTTTTAAACTCATCATTTAAAATATTAAATTTAAATGATATTGTTTTAAAAAGTGAATCACACATCTTGATTGAGTCCAATCCTGAATTTTAACCAACTTAAACTCAACCTATTAATTTTGGGTCGAGTTAGACAAAAAATTCATTTCTAAATATTTCTATTTTGGTGTTCTTTTTATTGGATGAGTTTGGAGATATGTACCTAAGTGATATTTATAATAATTAAGAAATTCAACCGGTTCGATTGGTTCAACTGTAAGAATTTTAAACCAATCAACTTTTCAGTTCGATTTACTAAATTATATGATTAATGAGTAATTGATGAAAAATAACTGTAAATATTGTTTTTTTATTATTTATATCATTGATGGATAATAATCTGCACTATTTTGAAAATAAGAAGTAAATCAATATTCAATCCTCCTAACAATTTAAGGATTAATAAGTATCAAAATATCCCCAATAATACTGGATAGTAATATAATAAAGTCTCCTAAAAAAGTATATAAGAAGAACAAAAGAGAATACAATTTCTGACTGATAAAATCAAAATTGCCCCTTTTTCTTTTTGTTTTGCCTTAGCCTCTCACTTTTGTCTCCGTTAATTGGTGCCCTGTTGCTGTCTAACAGCAGTATATATGTTGAGTTTGCTTACAAATAAAAATGAAATTAAGATGTCTGTAAGAGCAAAGTTTATGCAAAGGAGGTATTCGTAAAAAGGCTTCATTTGTTTTTAGTGATTTAAAATGAACAAGCCGTTGCTAACATTTTAGTAAAGTAAAAAAAAAAAGATTCATATTTTATCTTTTTTTGTTTTTTTAGGAGAGTCAAGGATGAACTATCGTAAAGAATAAACAGAAGTAAAATATAGATCTTTTGTTGCTTCTTATGAGGGTTAAGAATAGATTCTAACCTCAGGAAGATTAAAATGAGATAAAATAAAAATCTTTTTTATTACCTATTTTATTTTTTATAAGAATAAGCCCCGAGCAGGTGCTCTTTCTGTCTTTGCCCAAGGCCCAGGTTGAAAATGAGTTAAATTTATAAAAATACCATTTAATTAAAAAAAGTATAATTTAAGTATATGTATCTATTTATAAAGATAGAGCTCTATGGCGTATTGGGTGAATATCAGATTAATACTTTATGCTTTGACAAATAGATTAATTATTCAAAACTTAGAAGACAAATATAAGAAAGAGGAGCTTGAGCTGACTCAAACTTGAACTCGAAATTGAGATTTTTTTTATTTTTTTAAAGTTTGAATTTGGACTCGTAATTTGCAGAATGCAAAATTTCTTCATTCCATAAGCCAATAATCAGTAACTTTGATAAAGGGAATCTCATGAATCAGTATGTTTCTACGGAAGGACTTTCTTATCAAAGACAGATACCGGAAGAATGAGCAAGTAAGTGTAATTTTTCATGGAAAATCCATATATTATGGAAATAAAGTCTTGCCAGAGTTTCTCATCTTTGGGAAGTATTTATTTTAATAGAGGATGATGAACAATTAAAATTAATTTTTTTATTTTGTTGTCTAATTTAAAAAATGAGATAATTTATTTTAAAATTGTATTTTTTGTTAAAATTTTAGGTATATGTCTGATAGATCACATAAAGATTAATAGTTATATAAATAAAGTGTTGTCTTTTTTTTACATTATTTTGACGAAAATGAAAAGTTGCATAACTTCTTTAAATATAAGTCTTCACATCCTCTGTCGACAGTAATTGTCCGTCCTAAAGTCAGATTCGGCTCGACCAGAGTTTCATTGACCCAAATGGCATTGTTTTAGCTTTGCCTTGGAGGACGCGTTGGAGGTCGTCGGATAGGAGCTTTATCATTTTTAACCATTAGTCACATTAATAAAATGTTAATAAATATAATGTTTAAAAAATTTAAAAGTTTAAAAATTAAACACTTAAATAAACATATTAGAAAAGAATGCTTTAATTTGTTATTCCTTTTATGAAATAATATCCTATAATATACATGTAATCTCCTACGTATGTACCATACCTTCGAAGCTAACTTTAGAGATATTTTGTTTCTAAACTTGAATGCATGAAATTAAAAAATATATATCTTAACATTTTTTAAATGTATATATAACTTTTAATATAAACATATATTTGAAAAACAACTTTTATATTATTAAAATTTTATTTAAGTTTTTAAAAAAGGTAAATATGAATTCATACGTTTAAACTAAAATTTAATTAAAAAAATTAAATTTTCTTTTACCGACTGGAAATGTTTCTGTCCTAATTTTGGACACTTGCTGGGATACTCTGACAAAAGTATTTATTGTCAATTAGGAACCATTCAAAATTTCTTGTAAAAAATGAGTTTAATTATTAATGATGCTTTAAAATAAACATAATTTGTAAAAATACCTCTTGTCAAAAAAGGAGAACAAGTTATTAATAACGTTCAAACAATAATCAGGATGAATATATATATATATATATATACTTGGGAGGCTATCAGCCAAATAAAGGTTGTGAAAAGAATATGCTGCTGTTACAGTTTGCTTTGGTAAACAGATTGCGCATTCAAAAGTTGAAGAAGAATGTAAGAAAGAGAGCTTGCTCAAACTCGAATTCAAAACTTGAAATGTTTAGGTAAACTTAAAATTTGAGTAAGTTTGAAATTGTACTCGAATTTATACCTCTTATGTTTGGTCTTGATGGTGCTAGTGGCTTGGACTCGGTCACGACGTCTTTTGATTTGGTGTATCCAAGTTCTGGCGTAAGTAAGCCGCCATTAATCTTCTTCGGAGTATCTATTGCTCTTGCTTCCACTGACCCGCTACTTACAATCATCAGTATTATCAGAAACAGAGTCACATATCTTTGATTTTCCATCAGATATATATAAATATATATAAGGCTATGCTCTATCTCTGGACTGAAATACCAATATGGAGAAAGTAGAGTAATAGAAGAAAGGTGTTGTGTTTTATGGTTCTGGTAAGGTGCTCTTTGCATATATAAGAGACCAGGGAGAAGGGTGTGAGTCTCTGCGAAACTTCATCAGTCAACATATTTCCACGCAAGGACTTTCACGTCAGAGGCATAGTGGAAGACTAAAACAATGTGCGGATTTTTGGAATATTATTCGCACCTCTGTTTTCAATACCAAAACGTGACACTTACATTAACCACGTCCACTACAAGCTCATGCTCTTTTGTTCAAAAACCTTCTTAGTTCCATTAATGGATTGCACTCGGATTCATGCGTTATTTGACCCAAGCTGCAATTTTCTAGTCTTAGGTTAGTATGCATTTTGACAAATTAAATTAGGTTTAGTCTGAAGTTAACGAATTGAATAAAAAAGGTACGTTGAAACATATTGGGTTTGAAATATTAAAAGCACAGAGCAACCAGACGACAACGTAGCAGCGTGAAAAAGAGGAGGCCAAAAACGCAGAGTACAAAGAAGCAGCCCAGGACCTAAAAACGTTTCAGCCAAGAAAAAGACAGGAGGTGAATACCCTTATTGGACATCAACAATAACACAGAGAAGAGAGTGGCGGCGTTGAAATATAGAAAAAGTAAAGAGTGGCGGCTGGAAAAGGACGAAGGCGTGAAAAAGACAGAGAAGGAAAGGCTGGCGGCTGTAACATAAGGAGAGCAGCGTGATAGAAGGCTGGAAAAAACGTGAAGGTTAGAAAACAAACACCAGAGAGGGACAAAAGAACAAGAGGAGCCCACAACGAAAATAATAGAGGAGTGGCGGCTGCGTGAACTATTGACGTGTAGGACACTGATACACTTACCCTATCACCCCATGTGAAGAATTTGATATGAAATAGAAGCCACTAATAGAGTATTGCATTGATACATTTAAATAGAAGAGTACAACAATTGAATATCTTTAGGATGTTCATAGACTGAGATTTTTCATGCAATAAATAAATATAACCATATCGTGAGAAGTCATCAATAAAGATAATAAAATATTTTTTGCCGCCCCAAGAAGGAACGTCGAAAGGACCACAGATGTTAGTGTGTATTAATTCAAGTAATTCGTTACTTTTTGTGACTGGATGCTTTGATATATGTTTGCTTTGCTTGCCTTGAATGCAATACACACATATATCCCAGTCAACAAAATCCAATAGAGGTAGAATTTCATTTTTCACTAACCTCTGTACTCTTTCTTTGGATAAATGACCTAATCTTTTATGCCACAAAAAAACAGAATATTCATTTTGTGCAGTACGTTTACTTCCTATAATATGGTCAACATGAAACAGAGATGCAGCAAAATCAATATCAAAATTGAAATGATATAAATAATCAATTAAAGTACCAGAACTGAAATAGTACTTGTGTTTATATAATGAAAAAACATTGTTTCCAATCTTAAATTGAAATCCTGCAACATCCAACTTTCCAAAAGAAACTAAATTTTTAGCTCATTCAGGAATATAAAGATACTTTTCTAGATCTAGTTAACAACCAGTGTCCAGGATCAATCTATACGTCCCAATGCCCTCTATCCGTGCCTTCATTCTATGACAGCTTTACATTTTTTGCGATCATCATTCGCATCAAATTCAAGCTCAGCCTGTTAGACCATTTCCAAGCCTCATAATAAGAGTTGTCAGCTTCAGAACTAGTCTCAGTTATGGCTGCGGGCCTTACTTCTGAAACTATGGCCAAGTCCAAATCCATTACATCCGGTTGGAACTAGATTTGTTCGGACCAATCAGCATAGTTCAGACCATTAAACTTGATTAGCCCATTTCCTAAAGCAAACAAATTAGTAGATGCTGCAGATACATCATATATTCCACGCACTAATGCTTTGAGTAAACCTAAATGGATTCAAACTAATAATAAACTTTGATTATGCATTTAAATTCTTCTTTGAGTAAAATTTAAATACACAGTAGTAACCTATTCTGATGCATATATATAATTTACTGTAATGGACAATCAATCATATTCTAATTAACATGTATGTTATCTTTGGATATACAATCATATTAACCAAATATGTTGATAAAGTCCCTTTAATGTCATTAATTATAAGCAATGGTCCACCTTTGGGTGACCTCCTAGTGTTATAATTAATAATCTCAATTGTTCAGTTCAACCTTTACACCATTTTAATAGCATCATCTCAACATGAACAATTAAATATTTAATTTTTCCAGCTAGGTCACTTTGGAGACTAACAAGCTTTCCATATAATAAATAATTAATTAGACAATTACTGTACATGACAAAATTTAATTTAATTAGTTTTGTCACTTTGGTGACTAACAAACTATTTTAAATTACCATTATGTCATGTAACACATTCAACATATAATAGGACCAATTAATTCCAAAAAATGCATAATATAAAATATTCAAAGTACCAAATAAAACATATAATATGACACTAATTTTGAAAATTGTATTATGCATAAAAATAAATCAATTATAAATTAAATGATCGATTATGTCCTATCCTAAAATTGTTTTACTTAGGGTTAAAGTCCAAAATTTAGTTACTTAATAATTAATATTGCATAATATAACCCTAAGGTAAACTTCATAAAATTAGGCCATAATTGTTAAGTAACGCAAACAAATCCTTTAATGGGCCAAAGGTCCCAAAAATCAGCCTAAAAAATAAATGTTGGGCCTAGGAAGCACGTCTGGCACATGCGTTAGCCCATAAGTGCACGCGCAAGACGTCTGCCTAACTTGCTTCAGCACTGCACACGCCACACGCTGCATCGTCTTCTTGTACGCGCCCCATCTTCTCCAAATGTCTCCACCTTTGGTTTGTTTCTTTTGTTTTTTTGTTTTTAATTCTGTCATGGTTTTGTTTCAAACTACATTCCATCCCTACATCGGATGGAATTGGGGGTCTTGACTCACTAGAGGCTTGTAGGGATGAGATTGGAATAGCGGCTCTCTCTAATAAGGAACTAAACTTGGTTCCTAAGATGGGACAAGTGGAAGAAGCACGCAACATGATTGGCCACCTTGATACGGACTTAATGTCGTCTAGTGGCATGATTCCTCCCTTGAACACTAATCAGGAGGATGTGGTAGTCTCTGTACACACAGAAGAACACGAGAAGGCAGTACAGGAAGAGACTGAGGTGATTGACCAGGAGCATTCCACCCAAATGGCTGAAGTACCTACGGTGAGCTAAGAGGAGGTTGAGACCTCCACTCAATTGACAAAGATAGCTAGGAGAAAATGGAAGAAGAACAAATACAAAGGGGCTACGTCCCCCAAATGTCTCTTTTAGTGTGGAATACTAGGGGGCTTAATGACCCCCTAAAGGTCTTTGGTGAGGGATTTGATCAAAGACAAGCAACCTATTCTATTGGGTTTGCTAGAAATGAAAATCAGAGACCTTGTTTTGCTATAAAACTAGAATTTTTAGGTCCTCAATGAAAGATTATATCAAACCATAATTCGTATTATAATGAGAGAATCTTAGTATTATACAATATGGACAGGATGGGAGTTCAACTTGTTTAAGAAAGCGAACAACACTTACACTTGTGTTGCAAATACGATGGCCTTACTCCTCACTTTGCTATAACTTTAATTTATGCTGCCAACTTTGCATTCCAAAGGAGTCAATTGTGGAGCCATTTGAACAAATTATATGCAGTCATAGCAGATCCATAGATGATTGTGGGGGATTTCAACTGCATCTTAAGTTCCACGGAGGCGGAAGGAAGAAAGGCGATAACCATGACTAATACTAGGGAGCTCAAAAATTTCCTTAATGGCATGGATTTATTCGACCTTTACTCGATGGGGAGAGTGTTCACTTGGTCTAATAATCAGCAGGGAGGTCTGTTTACCCATAAGAATTTGGATAGATGTCTTGTCAATCCTGACTGAATCCAGACATTCCCTTAAGCGACTGTTCATTTTAGGGATAATTTAACATCTAATCATGCTTATATGCGCATACATAATCATGCGGAGGAAAGAAGGCTGGGATCCCCATTTCGTTTCTTCAATGGACTGATGCAGATGGATGGATTCTTGGAACTGATCCACCAATGCTAGTTACTTGAGATACACGGTTATAAAGCATTCTAAGTGGTGCAGAAACTTAAGAGGGCCAGAGCTGCTATTAAGAATTTTATAAGAAGTAAAGGACACGATCTGGATGTTCTGCGCACTAGACTCCAACTTGCATAGGCTAATTGTTACAACTGTCCCTAAGACATAGGACTTCGAGTTATGGAAGTGAACATACTCAAGGAGTTTCGGGAGACGCTAAAGCTGCACAATTCCATCCTTCAACAAAAAAGACAGATTGAACTAGTTAAGGGACGATGACTTCAACACAAAATATTTTCAATCCACACTCATGGCTGGATGTAATGTTAATAGAATAGTATGTTTGCAGGACAATTATGGAGTAATGCTACTAGCTAATGGATAGGCATTTCTTCTACTAGCTAATGGGTGAGGGTAGGACGGATATGCTTACAAAAAGCATGAGGCGTGTGCTAGCAGGCTGGATGACATACCACCTCAAAGATGCCCTTATATCTCCATTCTCAAAACAAGATGTTAGGAAGACAGTGTTCGGTATGCTTCCTTTGAAAGCACCTGGGCCAGACGGATTCTCAGCAGGGTTCTTCTAGTCCACTTGGGAAATCACAGAATAGTTATTTACGGAGACGCTCTGATGCGAATAGGGGAGATTTACACTCTCATCAACATGAAGGCCATGTGGCTAAGAAAGTTCATATACGAGATAGAGACGAAGACTCCCTGCCTCCCCTCACAAAACCTAGCTATAGTACAGCGGTAACTGGTCGACCGGCTAAAGAGGAGAAGGAGGAGATACCATGGCCCGAGAAGGAGCCGATTGATTTTGAGGAAGGAGATATCACAGTAGTTAATGGGGATCTGGGAACTGTATTGGAGTTACCTACCACATTCAAGAATCTCCTTGATTAGCAATGGGAACGGGCTGTGGTGGTTAAATTGATAGGACGTAAGATTGGGTTTAAGATGTTGCAATTCCGGTTGAAGTCATTGTAGACGCCAACGGGGCCTATGAAAATTATTGATCTTTATTATGATTATTTTTTAATCAATTTCATTGAGGAGGAAGATTATCTGAATGCATTAACGAAGGGGCCATGGATAATTTTGGGGCATGTACTTTCAGTTCAACCATGGTACCCTACGTTTTGGTCGTCGCAAGGAAAAATAACGAGAGCAGTAGTTTGGGTTTGATTCCCAAAGCTCCCGGTGTCTAGATACCACCCTGTGGTCCTTCGTGCTCTGGGTAACCTTGTGGGATGTACTGTCAAAATAGAAGAGACCACTCATCAATCTCACCGAGGAAAATTCACTAGGGTGGCAGTGGATGTGGATATCAGTATCCCTCTACAGTCTCGAGTTGTTTTAGATGGAGAGGAAATAAAGGTTACATATGAGGGACTCCCACCAATTTGCTTTTCATGTGGTATTGTGGGGCATGGTTCATTGGATTGCCCATCAATGAAACGGAATTCTAGTGTTGATGCTGTTAAGAAGGATAGTTTGGGAAACCAACAAGTGGCTCCTCCAAGCACGGTGCAAGAAAGGATGAATATGGGCCGTGGATTCAAGTCCAATGGTGGTTCTGTCGTCCAACTATGAAGGAAAGTTTTCAAAACGTATCCACATTAGGGGAGAAGGATCAGGGTGTACTACGTGGATCACGGTTCACGATTTTATCTAATGCCAAAAATAATGGGATTTTGAATGATCAAATTGCAAAAGGTAGCAGTAGTCAACAAGGACTACCTGCTGCTAGGAAGGATTTGGGCCGATTGTTCAACGCTAAGCCACTGCTGGCCAGGGACAAGGAAGGTCACACCCAGAAGTCAGACGGGTTACTGCTAATGAGGCCAAGGATGTCGAGAATAATGGGCCTGTAGATAGACTTCCTATAGCAAATAAGGTGACGAGGCCTGCTCTAGGAGATAAAGGACCAAGTCTTGAATACAATGCCATACAACGTCGTTATCAAGGGCATCATGCTGCTATCATAATTAGTTCGCATGAAGATGTTTTGGTGTAGGACGAAGTCTTTAAACTAGCTGAGGATGATGCCATGGAATGTGTTGGCCCTGATACTGATGTTGAGGGGTTTAATAACATGCACTCGGGATACTCTCTTATTAGTTATAAACTACCACCAACTAGGCCCCCCAACGTGCATCCAGACATGGCTGACTTGTAGGATGATAGAGAATATCTAAAACGGCAGATGGAAGTGTTCCTGAGACCCCTGGTAGCAACACAAATGGTGTTCAGCTGGATGTTGAGATGAACACTCAAGTTGTATGAGTGTTTGTCTTTTAAACCCACTTGCTTCTCTATGTCTATTTTTATTTGGAATTGTCAAGGGGTTAGAAGCACGACTTTCAAGCCAGTTCTGAAGAATTTCGTACAGCTTCATAGGCCCTTAATGGTGATGTTAGTAGAAACAAGGATTAGTGGAGATAGAGCTAACCAGGTAGCGAAGCGCCTGGGATATCCTAACTCTTTTCGAGTGGAAGCAGATGGTTTCTTAGGAGGAATATGGTGGCTTTGGAAGAATGAAGTGGTGGTACGTATACTTGCAACCCATCGCCAGTTCGTTCATATTAATATTGTGAGGGATTGGTTTTCGTTTGATTTTCCTGTTGTGTATGCAAGCCCAAAATATCACCTCCAAAGATTTCTTTGGCAAAATATAAAGAAAATAGCAAAGGTTGTCAAGAATCTATGGCTTATAGGGGTTGATTTCAACGCTAAGTTGGAAAGTGTGGACAAGCGTGGGGGAGCAAGAAATCAACCTGTGGTGAATAAACTTTGTAAGGACTATGTTCAGACGTGCAGCTTACAGGATCTTGGTTTTGTCAGGCCGTGATTTATGTGGAGAAGAGGGAACATTTGTGCACGATTGGATAAAGTTTTTGCTCTGATAACTAGTTTGAAAGGGTTCAAGAGACTCGAGTTTCCCATCTACCTTTTTTAAAATCTGATCATCGTCCTGTTCTTGTCACGTTTAAGACGTCGCTGGATCAGAGATGCCCTCGACCGTTCAGGTTCCAAGCAGTATGGATGACTTATGCAACTTTTGATTCTTTTGTACTTGAGAATTGGAAGCCATCTAGGACTGACTTTAGTGGCTATTTGCGTTTGTTTGCTACGAAGCTACAAGACTGGAACATATATGTTTTCAGTAACATTTTCAAGCAGAAGAATCGTCTATTGGCCAGATTAGCGGGTATTCAAAAGTGTTTAGAGAATGTGTACTCAGAGTCACTTGAGGATCATCTTCGGGGAGAATTAAAGATGTCAGGAAGAAGTATTTTGGCATCAACAATCTTAGTGTAACTGGTTGTCTTAAGGTGACAAAAACACTAAATTTTATCACGCTAACACCATGACGAGGCGAAGGCATTCGAGGGTATAATTCTTAAAAGATGAAGCTAGTACTATGATCAAAGATGTAATGGTTTTAAAGAACATGGCTAAGAGTTTTTTTGCACATCTCTATTCAGAGGAGGGTTCACACCCTGTTCTATTTCCTATTCGGGATGGGTTTAATTGGCTCACTAATGTTGCGAGAGTTATGTTAAGTCGACCAATTTGACATGAGGAAGTGAAATCAACAGTTTTCAGCATGGCCCCTAATAAAGCCCCTGATTATGACGATTTTCATGCTATCTTCTACCAAAAGCAGTGGGACATCATTGGACCCTCCTTAGTAGAGTTTGTGCAGAGATTGTTCAATCAAGAAATTTGGGAATTAGCTATAAATAAGACAATTATAGTTTTGGTGCCAAAGATCTCTAATCTGTTCCCTTCTTTCTCATTTCAGGCCTATTAGCTTGTGTTCGGTGCTTTATAAAGTTTTATCTAAGGTTGTGGTTAATCACATAAAATCGTACCTCAATGATCTCGTTAATCCTACACAGTGCAGTTTTATTATGGGAAGATTAATCACAGATAACATTATACTGGCTCAAGAGGTTATTCACTCTATGAGAAAAATAAGGGGGCAGCGTGGGTATATGGCTATTAAAGTGGATCTGGAGAAAACTTATGATCGACTGAATTAGGAGTTCATTCGGGATACGTTGCTAGATATTGGAAGCCTGATGTTTTGGTTTCTTTGATCATGAAGTGTATTTCGTCAGTGTTTGTACAGGTTAGTTAGAATGGGGAGCTCACTGATTCGTGTACTCCATCTCGAGGCATCAAGCAAGGAGACCCTCTGTCACCATACATTTTTGTGTTATGTATAGAGAGGTTGGGGCATTTAATTACTAACGAAGTTTCTTGGGGTCACTGGAAGGCTATCAAATTGAGCAGAAATTGCCTGAAACTTTCACATCTATTTTTTGCAGATGATCTTATACTTTTCTCAGAAGCTTCTATAGACCAAGCTTTGATTATTTAAGAAATTCTGGATATTTTTTGTGGCTCGTCTGGACAGAAGGTAAGTACGGATAAAACTAGATGCTATTGTTCCCCAAACATCCCGAGAATTGCAGCTAGGAATTGAAGCAAATTCATGGATTTTCAACTGGCAAATCACCTTGGTAAGTACCTTGGGGTTCCCTTAATACATAAGAGAACTTCCAAGAAAACTTATCAATATATTGTAGACAAGGCTCAAGCTAGTCTATCAGGTTGGCACGCGAAACAGCTATCTCTAGCTGGGAGGATTACACTTGCCAAATATGTTCTTGCAGCTTTTCTTGTCTATACTATGTAAACGGTTAAACTCCCTCATCAACTTTATGATGAATTAGAGAAGGTAATGAGGTCTTTCATTTGGCACTCAGGGAACTTGACAAAGAGTTTTAATCTAGTTAACTGGGAGGTGGTGTGCAAAGCCAAGGATAGGGGAGGACTTAGATTACGGAAGCTTCGTGAGAATAATGATGCGCTTCTCACTAAGTTGGGTTGGTCATTCTTCAATAGGCCACAAGCTCTTTGGGTGCAAATGTTAAAAGCTAAATACAAGTTTACGACCGACTCACTACCTATGCTATTGAATCCTAAAAGAGGTTCGATGGTTTGGCGTGGTATAGCTTTTACTTGGCAGTACGTCCTTCATGGCATTAAATGGAAGGTTGGGAATGGGAAGTCTGTTCAGTTTTGGTTGGATGCTTGGGTGGATGAGTTGGGCCAGCTACTCCATCATGCTATTAAGCCGATTCCAAAGGAGATTTTTCATCTCACAGTTGATCATTTTGTTAATGCAAGTGATGGTTGGAAGTGGGTCTTGTTTCAAGATTTACTATCTTCTACAATGTGTATGTATATAGCAGGTATTCTTCCCTCGAATTTTGGCTTAGGCCCTGATAAGATCATATGGGGTGCTTCGAAAGATGGGCATTTCTCAACAGCCTCAGCTTACGATTTAATTATTGAGGATAATGCAGGGTCAAGTAGGGGTTTCTGGGACATGGTGTGGCGGTGGAATGGTCCTCAGCGCATCACATCCTTCCTTTGGCTCCTTTCTCGCGATTGTCTCCTCACAAATCGCCAACCTGTGCTTCGTCATATTGCTACTGATTCTAGTTGCTGCATTTGTGGAGATATTGAAACTTGCATGCATGTCATTCGAGATTGTATAAAAGCTAAAGCCATTTGGCTTTCAATGATACCAAAAAGTATCATGGACATGTTCTTCTTGGTGGGGACGAATGAATGGATGGTCCTTAATTTTCAAAGTAATTCTCAAGTTCATGGGTTGGACTGGAATACCGTTTTTGGAGTCACATGCTGGAATATTTGGTATTGGAGGAATCAAACCATTTTCAATTCCAGCTTTCGGTGGCCTAAGAACCATGTCAAATTATTCTTGATTATGTTGGTTGGATAAAAAAATCTTATGAGTTACAGAGACGATCTGTGATGGGTCCTAACATTCGGGTTGAGAAGTTAGTAGGATGGTTCCCTCCGAATAGTGAATGGGTATGTCTGAACACTGATGGAGCTTTTAAACGCTATACCGGGTTAGCCTGTGCAGGGGGTGTTATTCGAGATAGCACTGGGAAGTGGCTAGGTAGTTTTCTTCAAAATATTAGTTGTTGCACTTCCATAGGAGTTGAGTTATAGGGATTCCATTCAGGATTACTGGTTGTTTGTTAATATTGAACATAGGTTTTCGTAAAGTTGAGTTGGAATTTGACTCACTTATTGTTATTAATATTCTTTCTTCCTCTTCTAAGATGCAGGCTTCACCTATTTCCCTTGTTCAAGGAATCTTGAGGCTTTTGTCTAAAGGTATCTTGGGGTGCCTATTACAATTCTAAGGCTAAAGATGTCTGGTTGTATCCCTTATTTGGAAAAAATCAGAGCTAAAGTGAAATTGTGGCAGAATAGACACCTATTGTATACTAGTAGAATTACACTGATTATTTCCGTTTTGAGTAGTCTTCACATCCACTGGATAGCCCATCTACTTGTACCTTGGAAGCTCATAAAAGAAATGGATAGATTGTTAAAGGCCTTTCTTTGGTCGGGTAAAGCAGATATAGGCAAGCTTGCAAAAGTTAAAATGGAGTGACATCACATTCCCTAAACAACAAGGAGGGTTGGGCATAATATCCATGAAATCTATATGGAAAGTTTTATTAAGTAAGAGAATTTGGCATCTATTTTCAGATAAAGAATGGAAGTGGTCTAAATGGATTAACGAATTCTACCTCAAGAATAGTAGTATTTGGCAACTAGAAAGATCTTCTAATTTCTCTACAATATTTAACCATCTATTAAAGCTTCGATAATCTCTGTACCCACATATTAAACGTAGAGTGAATGGAGGAAGAAATACCTATTTTTGGTTTGATAATTGGCTTGAAGCCAGTTCCCTAATAAGCAATCCGAAGTTTGCATTGTTGAGGAACCGAATACCAATAGAGGCAAAAGTGTCTATCCTCATCCAAGATGGTGAATGGTGTGGGAACTTTAGAGGGTTCGCAAGGCTAAGAAACTATCTCCCATCACTGGGTGATACGGGTTGAGAGGATTCCATCTATTGGAGTCTCCATCCACATGGCCTATTCACAAATCACACATGTCATAGACTTTTCCGAGCTAGAATGGAGGTAACATGGTATAAACTCATCTGGTATAAATCTCTTAATCCCAAAGCTGCGTTTATTGTTAGTCAGCGATCAAGAATCGGTTGAGGACTAAATGTAGGTGGTTTAGGCCGAATGAAACAATGTGTGTGTTATGCCATAATGTTGATGAGGATCAGAACCACTTGCTTTTTGACTCTGACTATTCCAAATCTATAAGGAGTAGACTTCAACATATGCTAGAGATATCTAACCCGACTTACGAGTGGGAGGTCACCTTGAACCGGTTCATTCACTTCTCCTCTATGGATCAAGCGACTACTTTGCTGCATAAAGTGGCTTTAGTTACTAACATCCACATTGAAAAACCGTAAGGGTGGTAGTTTTGCAAACTTTCTAATTCATTTCTAGCAAACAAAGAAAATTATAAAAATTAAAAGAACAAAAAATAAATCATCACCTAGATTTGATAAAGCAATTAAGCACTCTTTGCCTATGTTTACGGGGCCCTCACCTAGATTAATACTTTCACCGAAGTACAATAGATTTATCTAAGGCTTTACTGAGCCGACATCACTTAACCCTTGACACTATCTCTTAATCTCACTTCCTGTGAAAGATTTTCACTCTCGATAACAAGACCGACTCGTGTTAACCTCAACAGAGGATTTTACTCAATAATATTATGACTGAAGAACACTAAATAAATAAAAACACTTGAGAAAGAGACAGAAAACAACTTTCCAATGACCGTAGGACCTCTAAGAAAGATCTGACAGTTGTTCCTACATGTGAGCCACTCCACAAGGATAATTTCCAGCTTGATCAACTATCATACAATTAGTAAAGAACAGTGCAGAAAATATGGGTAGGCAACCCAAATACTCACCACACACCATTCAGCTCCAGATTTTTATTCACTTACAAATCACTTCTCACATGAAATTCATACGCACACCTATACCTTCTGCCGTGACTCCCATGAAATTTTCAAACATCATCCACTTATGTTATCAGCTAAAACACGCAAACTTCACTCACAAAACACAAGCCGTGACTCCCATGAAATTTTCAAGCAACACACGCGTATACAATCAACAGAAAACTCACACACTGCACTCTCTGCTGTAAATCTCATCTATTTTCCAAGTGACACATGCGTATATAACCAGCTGAAAAACACACCCATTGCAATCACTTCCTACGTACACCTGCACACATACTCACCAAATATATTGCAAGTCTTATGTCTATTTTTCACAAAAAGGCAACAACATGTATTTCTGCCGCAAGTCTAATGTGTTGAATATCTCCTAAAAAAGCGGCAACAACGTGTAGTGTTTGGCAAAAAACTCTTTGTATGTACAAGTAAAAAATACTACAATATCCTCAAACAACCTTTCACCAAATCAACTCCTATATAAGATGGAATTCTATTTTATCTACAAAATTATCCAACTAGTATTTGAATTTAAGCTTAATAAAAAGATTCTAATTTAAAAATATGTCAAAATAGAATTAAAATAGATATATTTAACATATATCTAACACATGTGATCAGGAAGGAGCGTAATAGTCGTATCTATAAGCACATCGAGGTAACTAAATACCAGCTAGCGAATACAATAGTAAATTGGATTAGAGCTGAAATCCGCTAGCAATGCTGGTCACGTTCGTCCTCCTAATATGAAGGCACAATGGTATATACGAAGAGGTAGTGATAGTGTTATTGCGACCTATGCTGTATTAATTTTGTTTTCCCTAAAGCATAGTAACTCCTGTTCGTAAGTTACTGGACAGTCGATTCTCCTTTTAAGTTCCAAACCTTGTTATAGCTTTGCTATAGATATAAATATTATTCATTCATTTCTCAAAAACAAAATATTAGAAGAGGAGGAAATCAACCCTCCATTTCTTGGAAGCGATTAAAGAGTCATCATATTGATATCGTTTTGCTTTACTACTATGCTTATTTGCATCAGATTATTTTAGATATTGTAATCTTTTAATAATTTATAAACTTA
>JAOTJB010286887.1:0-16769 GCA_027123815.1 Erythroxylum minutifolium | reverse complement strand
GCATGAGATGTGGTAATTTACCACACCTGGACCCGTTTCTTTGGTCCGACCCGTTCTCTGGAAACGGGATGTTACAACATTTGTGTAAGAACCCAAGAATAACCCCTGATCATTAGCATCTGCTAAAACCTATGAGTGTTAAGGTATGTTTCATGGATCCACTTGATCTAAAAAACATTTTTGTTTACATGGAGTCTCCAGATTTTCTTAAAAAGCAATTTCTTTTACACGATTGAGGGAGAAACGATGCCTAAGCCTCTATGTTTTTTGGAATTGTAACTTCATTCCACTTTATTTTTTCCTTCTTTGTATTGTCCATTGAACTAGACCAAAGGAAAGCTTTGATTGTTCTGTGAAGATCTTTTATCACCCTTTTGGGAACAATAAGATGGTTGATCCAATGAACATGTATTTTGTAATAATTGAAATTATTATAGTAACCCTAGCTGCCGTTAAAAAGAAATCTATTTTTCCAAGCTAGTATTCTAGATCTATATTTCTCTAAGAGAGGAATGCAATTGGCATATTTGAGTTTAGCATGAGAGATTGAAACTCCCAAATATTTAAACGGAAGTGTGTGTAACTCCAATCCTAGTGATCTTTCATGTTCAGAGGCATTTTAGGCATCTAAGGAGCATTAGAAGCTACTTTTGTGAGTATTAACCTTCAATCCAAACCAATCAGAGAAAATACTAAGTATATCATGAAGAATGTTCACAGAAAACTCATCAACTCTAGACAAAAGCAGTAGGTCATCGGTGATCATCAAGTGAGTAAGTTTTTTAGCACTAAATTTATAATGGTACTTAAATATGACATTATTCACTATTAACTTCTCGAGCATTCTAGACAATCCTTCCATAACGAAAATAAAGATGTAAGGGGATAGAGGGTCTCCTTGCCTAATCCTTCTTACACAATAAAGTGACTTAGTTGGAATATCATTCATAAGAACACTAACATATTAAGATTGAAGACATGTCATGATCCAATTCTTGAAGCGTATGAGAAATTCCAGAGCTTCAAGACAAACTTGGATAAATTGCCAATTAACAATGTCAAAAGCCTTATAGAAGTCTATTTTCCAAATGTAGCTCTTTATGTTTTTGCCTGACTGATAATTTTTTAGGATTTCTTGCAACTGGAGAATATTGTCCTAGATGGATCTGCCTGCTATGAATGATCTTTGAGTTAAGGAAACTATCTCATCTAAAGTTTTTTTAAATCTATTAGCAAGTAATTTGTCAATTACCTTATAAATGTTATTACAACAAAAGATGGGTCTATAATCCAACAGTGAGGAGGGGTTTGTCTTCTTAGGAACAAGGAAAATGTAGGTGTGTTTTATCTCTCTCAACATCTTACAAGAGTTCAAAGTTTCCTAAATAGCTTGTGTAGATAACTCACCAGTGATGTCCCAGGTAGTTTAGAAGAAGCAAGCACTGAATCCGTCAGGTTCAGGTGCCCTTAAAAGGTTCAAGCTGAAAAGGACTTCCATTATGTCATTACCTAAGAACAAAATAGTAAGACAATTCCTCATATCCGGACTTAATGAGCAATCAAAGTATCTCTCATATCAAAGGACTGAGTGGAAATTCTCATCAATTTTTCAAAAAAACTCTAGTGAGGTTGAACAGGTTATTTTGATTTGAGTAGAGGTATCCTCTTTAATCCCTAATCTCTACAATTTTATTATTTTTCCTCCTTGTTAGTAGAGTATCATGGAAAAATTTAGTATTTAGATCCCCATCTTTCAACCATTCAACTCGAGCCCTCTGTTTTAGAATATAGTTATAAAAATATAAGGCCTACTAATATTCCTCAATTCTTAAGAGTTTAGTCTCTCTCAACTAAGCATTATGGCAATGGAGATAACAATCATATTAAGCTGCTTTAAGTTTTATTTATTTGTCTTTAACATGTCGAATGTTGCCACTAGTAAAACTTTTGAGAGCAAATTTTATTGTTCTTAACTTCTGCATCATTTGGAATAATTTATAACATTCAATGATTTAGCTCCAGCAAGCTCTAACCAGATCAAGGAAGCCAACCTACTAATTAAGTCTATTATAGAATTTAAAAGGAGCACCCCTATAATCAGATGAAGAGATATTCTGAATGAGAATGTAATAATGGTCGGATAAGAGAGATTCCCCAAAATGAGCTAATGACTGTGGCTATGCATATAACCAGATTTGATTGAACATAGCTCGATCCAACTTCCTTCTGATCATGTATTGGCCCTGTTGCTTATTTGTCCATATGATGAGTCTCCTATTAATCTAAGGTTTGTTAGTTAAGAAGAAAGTTTGTCAGTTCCTTCCTTGATGCTAAACATATCCCTCTCCTCCCTCCAACTTTAAGAGTACTTTTGACGTAGTTAAAATCTCCTATCACTAGCCATAGAATAGTGATAGTGGCTTCTAGTTACTGCAGATTGCTTCATAATAGATCTTTTTGAAACTGAAACTTTAAAGCATAAATAAGAGATAATGCAAACCTTGTGTCAGTGTTTAGAAGCTGGTAAGATAAATGAAGGTGTTAGTCGCTTTCCCCTTACACTAGTACTGAAGTTTTTTGGTTTGATAAAAACATATAATTTTTCCATTATAATGTGAAGAAAATTTGTTAGTATAAACCAATCAGTGCCCAAAAACTTCCAACCCTAAGAAGCTATGAAGATCTTATTTTAGTTTCCAAGAGCCCAATTATACAAGGCTCTTTTTTTTCCAAAATCATATCCTTAACTATAGCTTGCTTATAAGGTCATTGAACCCTCTAAGATTCCATACTAGCAACAATAAGAGGGTTTCCCCTTTAGATTTGTTTTTACTGTTCCTTTGACCTGATCTCTTTCTAAAATTGTAGGTTGGATTTGACTAGTACCTTTTTAATCACCATTTATGTAATTGTTCTCAACTAAATCCAACTAATTTTCTAAGTTATCCTGATTATCTTCCATGATGCTAACCTTCTCCAAACGTTTACTAAGTATTAGAGTGGTGTGGATTCCAAGCTTATCAGAAATGGTTAGAGATGTCAAAAAGGGCCCGGCCTGCCTGACCGGCCCAATTTTGACCCTGGTAGACCAAGCTATGGGCGACCATGGTCGGCTTGGCCGAGCCACGGGTCAAGGTCAAGCCGACTATAGTCAGCCTAGCTGGGCCAAGAGCCAAGGTAACAACGCCATTGTGGAAGTCTTTTTAAAAAAACTCAGCCCGCTCATGGCTTGTTAAGCCTAGCCCGACCACAGACCATGGCCTGGGGTCGGGTCAGATTGGGTCAGGGGTAGCCTGAGCTCGGCCCTGTCCATTAACATCTCTAGGAATAGTTTCAGCTCAGCATTGCAGCTGGTCTATTCTTCTATGGAAGTTTGAATCTCCAACTCAGCAGGTTCCTTCAGATTGGACAAGTTATTCTGATTCTTTTCCTATGGTTCATCAGCAAGAAGCAAGCCATTCAATTCATCATGCCAAAAAGTTTTGAAAAGTTTACTGGTAGGCTTCTAGTATTTGTTATTGAGCTAAGCTTCTAAATATAGGTGGTAGGAATTTCCATTCTTTTAAGCTCTCCATTTTCATCTAGCTTTAGAATAAGAAGTTCATCTAGCAATTCAGTGCTCCTGGTCACTTCTATGCATATTTTTACAAAACAGATCCTCTTTATGTTTGTTGTTTGAGAGTCTATGCAAATTGGTTTGCCTAATGAACTAGCTACCTAGCTTAGGCCTTTAATTGTCTAAAATTCCAGAGGAATACTATAAAGTTGAACCCAGATGGGAAAAAATCTATGCTCCCTATGTCACAATGCCACCTTAGTTTCCATTTATTTAAGAACATGGGTTCGGCCCCCCTACCAAGGACCAGATTCAATAACTTCATTCAAATTCAATTCAGAAGAAAATTTAAACAAAAAATTGCCATCTTCCATCAACATGGTCTTCCTGAACCCTTCTGTCCCTACCTAGCAACTACCTATGCACTCATCAACAGAAATGCTGAATGTTTACTCTAGAAGAATCCCACTAATGTTGAGGACCAGGCCTTTCCTCCCGCTTGGAACAACAATTTAGGATGAGATAAAACTCCATCCTTTAGTATGTTTGAAAAATTCTTAAGCATTATTTTGTTGTGTTGGATATTCAACTTGTTCTTCCAAGCCCCTTACACCTGTGGTGGTTCCTTGTTGACACGTTCCCCAACTGTTCCTTCAGTTAGACTTGTATGTTTTCCTTTACCCTTAACTGCGATAGAAAGCTAAAGATAGAATTCAAAGGTGGGGGAGTCTTACCATTCTCCTCCATTTTTTGAGCCTTCAAAAGCCTTGTCCAAGTAGAGAGCTCAGGAGAAGAAGACAATGAACAATACTCAAATAGAATAGTGGGATTTAAATTTCCAAAAGAAGAAAGCCAAAGGATGGTAAAGAAGTAAAATTCTGAAGAGAGAAGTCAGAGAGAGTAGGTTTAGAGAGAGAGAGTTGTAAATGAGGTTAGGTAGATCCATCATTGATAATATTTTATTAATCTAAGAAATAATGAGAGATTATGATACTAGTAAACACATCAAAAGTTATGAAACTAAAGTAGATTTTTCAAAAGACTTTGATACTATCAATTGGAAGTTTATACTATGCTGCCTTGAATGGATTGGTTTTCCTTACAGATTTATCTCTTAGATTAATTCTTATATTTTTACCACTTCATTCAACATTCTTATAAATGGCATCCCAAGCAAGCAATTTAAAAGAACCAACAAGGTAATGCAATAGGATCCTTTTTCCCCATACCTTTTTTTATTTCTATGGAAATTCTTACTAAGTTGATTATGAAGATCACTCAAAGAAGCCTCAAGTTTAAGTTTCATCACAGATGTAAGGTGCTAAAGCTCACTCACTTAAGCTTTGTAGATGATCTGATCATATTATGTAGAGCTGATCTAAATTCCACATCAATATTGCATAATTCTCTTAATAAGTTTTATAGACTTTTAAGATGAGTGTCGATCAAAATAAAAAGAAGATCTATTTTCCCCTTATGTGTCACATTTACAAGCCAAGGATGATGACTGGATTGAAAGACCATTGCCTCCCTTTTAAATATCTTGGTGTTCCTATGTCCTCTAAGAAGCTAAGATATCAGTGTTATCTTCATCTTTTGGAAAGTTATAAAAAAGAAATTAATGTCTGGCATAATAAGTCTTTGTTTCATACAGGGAGGCTTCAACTTCTCTTCTATGCTTAGGAACCTTCACACTTACTAGAGCAATCATATTTTTCTTCCAAAAAAGATCAACAAAGATCTAGAAAAATTTATTGAGAACTTTTTATGGACTAGAACTGCTGATCACTTTAAAGGTGCAAAAATCAAGTGGGAGTAGCTTTGTGCTGAGGCAAGTTTTAATCTATTTAAAACCATCAATATACTACAAGTGCTCAAGTCGGAGTTGTAATATATAAGGTGTCGATCCCTCGAGGAGTTGTTCAACGAATGTAATTCTAAGTTATTTAACGCCTAAATAATTATTAAAATGAAAATAAAAATTGCACAAAAAAGTAAGCATATGAAAATGATTTATTCAAGAACAAATATGAGAAATCATACAAAGAAGATTAACCAAATATGAGAAACGGATTTATCCTATCATCAAATGTTAACATGATTACTTTTGAGTTAATACGGTATCAGTCTTAGACTTTTGAACGATGGATTACTCTCTCTTGAGTTATAATCATTAAACCTTAAATCATAACTCCTAATTGAATTATGGAATTTGCAATCTCTCAATTAATAAAAAACCCACAATTCCAATTAGATATTAAGCCCTCTAATAGACAACTGGGCCCTCACATGAGATCCCTCTTTGTTTAAAATCTTGATTTGATTATTTGTGATCTATTAGCTTGTTTAACTCTCATTACCTAATCTAATTGTTTTGCTATCATTTCACTCTCTCGATTTGTTACCAAAACATGTAAATACAATAAATAATTGATTTAAGAACAAATCCGTAAAGAAGTTTAGAACATCATCATCAAACCCAAATACATCACTGTCAAATCCATCTTATACATTCCAAGGAAAGAACAATAAAGATGAAAATAAATGTCACTTTAAAAAGTCGTAATAGATCGGGAAGATAGCAACACTATAGCCCCTTCTTCTCCTTCTTCCTTTATCCTCCTTCTCTCTTCTTCTTCCTCTCTCCTTGGGTCTTTCCCAAAGTGGCAGAGGTTTGAGCTCCCTCTAAGTTCTTTCTCTTTCTTTATATAGCATTTTCCATTTTAGGCAAACCTTAGGATTTTCTTGAGTCCAAAAAGTCCCAAATGTCCCTCAATAAGTAACATGCGGGAAGCTGTCCACGCTGTCTGTAGCGCAGGCGATGATTGTGTCCCAAGATTTTTGCTCTTTATCATGATTATGGCAAAAGGAACCACGATCCTAGCAGACCCTCCATGCTTATGTCACAATTGTGGCTTAAGGGCCACGATCGTGGGCCTAGACCTTGCTCCGAGTGTCCTTTGAACTCGCTATGTTCTTAGATATTTGACCTGAAATACTAACAAACACATCAAGGCACCTTAAATACCAAAAAATTTATGCTCAATGGCATGATATAACCCATAAAACACTTCAAACACAAATTTCTAACTAAATAACACAATCCTAACCTAAACATGCAATAATCTTTCAATTTAATAACTAAACACATACTAAACTACCCACTAAAACATTATACAACCTACCATTATCAACATCCCCACAATTATACTTTTGTTTATCCTCAAGCAAGGACAAAACAAGCAAAACAAAGCACACCAAATACAATTAACAATAAAACACACATATATGCAATAATGGGTCAATGGCATTAAACTTCATGAAACAAATTTAACTACAAACACGATCCCTTAACTTGTTCTAACTTATTAACTTTCAAAATCTATGTCTAAGTAATTCAAACCAAATATACATACCAATCAAGACCTTAATGTCAAACTCATTCATTCTTATAACTTATATACACATATTAATAATTAATCGGTCAATCAAAATTGTAATAATCCTTAAGTAGATTTTCATAAAAAATTTGAGCTATTCACTAAGGTCGGTAGGATTCATTAAATAATGCACTATTTTTATTGATTTTAGTTGACTTGAACTTAACATTTTAACATGAAGGCGAACATTTGTAATTAATGCACTATTTTTGTTGCTTTTAATTGACTTGAACTTAACCTTTTGACATGAAGGCAAACATTTGTAATTAATGTTCCCCAATTACTTAACTAGGCCATGTTTTTATTAAGCAACTTAATTGGAATATCATTATAGCCTTTTGACGTGAAGGCAAACATTTTTTATAAATGTCCCCTGGTTACTCAGCTATATTATATTCTCAACTGGCTACTAGCTCTATTCATAACCTGATTTGTTTCAAAAGGGCTAGCAGAATAGTTATTTATTAAATAAAACACACATTTTTTTCATTTTATTTTATTGCCTACCTTATTTCTTTAGCTAATCGTTTGCATGAAAAGGTATTAATAATGCTATGTATTTAGTTGATCTAAAATTATAAATGAATGTGGTAAATTCCTAGGGTTAACAAACCAACATCATTTCCTAATTAACATGCATATTAACCGAAACAACGTAGAACACTAATTCACAAGCTAATAAATCTTCGCCACCTAAAAGACTTTGTTCAAATCTAAATCGATTCCGTTAAGTCCTAACCATTGACATATTCATATCATATAATGCAATCCTAAAAAAAATAAAATACAACATGCAAAATTCACATTCAAATAAAAACCTGTAATGCGTTCAACCCTCCCCACACTTGGACAACACATTGTCCTCAATGTGAGAACAACAAACAAAAATACATAAGGTGGGAATAACAATTAAGGAAACAAGAGAAACATAAGAACAATTGAAAATAACAATAAAAATAAAAGACGAGGATTAGAGTATAGAACCGCCATGGTGATTGAGGTGGTGATGGTGACGGAGGTGAAACCAAATCTGCTTGACATCGAGATTACTTTCCTTTCTTATAACTGATTCAAGAAAGTAAAATTGTCAGTAATCCAACCCATTCCAAATCACTAAGATTTATTTATAGAAATTAAAACAAATATAACTACAAAAAAAATTTAAATCTAACTGCTAAATGTGCTAAATTAAGGTTATTAGCTTGACCTTGCATCTTTTGAAACTCAGTCGGTATCAATTATGAATGGCTTGCTTCCACACCCGTGTTGCCCAATTTTAGTTTTGTAACTTGTAAATAAGCTACACGTTGGAAGATAATTAAAAGGACATAATCAATCAAATCAAAGAATCCAAGTACCTTTTGCAATGCCCTTTTTGATAACAAACTGATAGCACAATCAGGAATGATGAAATCCCATGAATCTTTAATGGAATCCAACAGTTTTTTATGTAAGAAGGTGATTTACTCCTTTCTTCCTCAATCACCTTCGTCTCCTCTTTTGCTTTCACTTTATAAACAGAGAGTTTCATATTTTCTTTAAGTTATATGTTCATTTTCATCTATTCTTCTTCTTCTTGCTCTTTTAAAGATTCAACCACATCAATTTTCCTGAATGAGTCACCCTCCTTCTTCCTCTTTTGGTCTTCTACAAGGTAGAATTCAGCTTGTTTTTTTGCTAGTGCTTCTAGCTCTTTCCCACTCCTAGGTGTGATAACCTTACGCTGCTCTCTTAAATGTACTTCAATGTTGCTCAGACTGTATTTCACACTTCTCTTACTAAATTCACGGGAAGATATCTTATTTGAAGCTCTAAGTTTTGAATAGAAAAGGCATGGTTGTCCATTAATTGCTCAAACTTCTCTTTTAGTCTCTTTTAGGCCTCTTTCATGTTCATGAGCTTATCCATGATCTTATCCAATTTAGAATCCCATAAACTGGACTCATCTTACTAAAATCCTAATAGTTCTTAATGTCCCATATGAGTTCTTACATTGTTAAACCAACAAAAATTTAGGTAGTTCTATCAACCTTGATTGTACGTGTTCAAATAAGGATGATGACTTCCCCAACCAAATTGTGCCCCATTGAAGTCCACACAGGTCCTTTGCTCCCTATAATATGTTTCCTCCATCATTGTTCTTTTTATCTCTTTTTGACATTTAAAACTTTTGTGGATTCCTCGTTGTTGCCTTGTGATGTCTAAATTGATGCATCTTCTACTTTGTGCCCAAACTTCCTTCTCTTCTTTCTTTCTTTCTTTTTCTTATTTTCTTGTCATTGGGTACCACAATCACAAAAGATGGTGAAAATTCCTTAGACTAAAAGAATTAAACTAATCTTACTAACTCCTACGGCAACGGTGCCAAAAACTTGTTAAGGTAAGTTTTAATCTATTTAAAATCCTTAATATACCGTAAGCACACAGGTCATGGGTGTAGTATGTGAGGTGTTGATCCCTCGAGCAGTTGTTGAACTAATCTAATTCTAAGTTATCTAAGGCCTAAAGAATTATTAAAATAAAAATAAAAACTGCAGAGAAAAGTAAATATGCGAAGATGATTGATTGGGATTAAAATGTAAAATTAACACACAAAGAATCAAATTGAGCATCGCCGAAATTAACAATGAAAATCACACAAGGAAGATTAGCCGAATATGAGAAGGGGGATTTATTATATCATCAAATGTTAACATGAGTCTTTTTTAGTTAATACAGTATTGGTCCTAGACTTTCAAATGGTGGATTACTCTCTCTTGAGTTATAATCCTTAAACCCTAAATCATAACCCTAATTGAATTATGAAATTTTCAATGTCTCAATTAACAAAGAACCCAATATTTTAATCAGATGTTAAGCCCTCTAATAGACAACCGAGTCCTCACACGAGATATCTCTTTGTCTAAAATCTCAATTTGATTATTTATGTGATCTATTAGATTGTTTAACTCTTATGACCTATTTTAATCATTTTGCTATCAGTTCACTCTCTCGATTTGTTACCAAAGCATGCAAATACAAAAAATAATCACAACACCCAATGAATTAACATCAAAAGAAATCATACTAACATTGATTCAAGAACAAATCCCTAAAGAAGTTTAGAACATCATCATCAAACCCAACTCCATCACTATCAAATTAATCTTATACATTCAAAGGAAAGGACAATAAAGATGAATGAAATGTCACTTTAAAGGGTCGGAATAGATCGGGAAGATAGCAGCACTGCAACCCCTTATTCTCCTTCTTCCTTTCTCTTCCTTCTCTCTTCTTCCTCTCTCCTTAGATCTTTCTCAAATTGGCTGAGGTTTGATCTCCCTCTAGGGTTCTTTCTCTTTCTTTATATAGTATTTTCCATTTTAGGTAAACCTTAGGGTTTTCCAAAGTCCAAAAAGTTCCAAATGTCCCTCGATAACTCACGTTTGGGATGTTGTTTGCATTGTTTGTCGCGCAAGCCATGGTCGAGATTTTTGCTCTCTTTCACTATCATGATTTTTGCTCTTTGTCTGTCCATACTGTCTGTCAGATAGGGCCATGATTGTAGGCCTGGGCCTTGCTCCAAATTTCCTCCAAATTATGTTCGTTATTTGATATTTGACCTAAAACATTAACAAACACATTAAGGCACCTCAAATATATAAAATTTAAGCTCAATGGCATGCTCTAACCTATAAAACACTCAAAACATAAATGTCTAACTAAATAACACAATCCTAACCTAAACATGCACTAATAATTCAATTTAATAACTAAATATATACTAAACTATCCATTAAAACATTTTGCAACCTATCACTATCACTTTGCTATAGAAAATAAGAAGGTGGACTAGGGTTATTTCCATGCAGATGACATAATTCATCCTGGTTGCAAAAATAATATGGGGGTTATTCACATATAAGGAAGCTCTTTAGTCCAAATGGACTAATGAATATTATCTTAAGAACTCAAGCTTCTGGTAAATTAAAGAGAGTAAAGAACACTCTTGGCCTTTTACTCAAATGCTGAGGAAAAGGTAAATTGTCTATCCCCTAATCCAAACTCACATTGGTAATAGAAAGAGTTCTTAGTTTTTGTTTGATAATTGGTCCAAACAAAGTCCCCCAAATCTTAGGGAGGATCTATCATCACTACTAGCTAGGATTCCCATTCAAGCTTAGGTTAAGAAGGTTATTCAACAAGATACCTACATTATGAGCTTCAGAGGTAGTGACAAACTTCAAGTATATCTTCTTGATTACCCCCTCAATCTCACATAGGGTGATAGCAGCCATTGGATACCCAACAAAAGTAGAGGATTCTCTAATTATTCTTATCTTAAGGCTCTCAGGCCCTTAGTTATAGGTTTAGTTTATTTTAAGTAGTGTTACGCACGCTACATCACACCTCAACATGATTCTCTATCAAGAAAAAGGAACATAAACTAAAAAATAATGTGATCTTCATAAAACTTTAAGAAAGATAGGAATAAAAAATATTGAATATGTAAATAATGATATTAAGAACAAACTTGAATATAGAATTAAACTCTAATACTAAATTTTGATACCATCCTCAATAATAGGAATGATGAGATTCTATATTGAATAACAGGACCTAAAACTATTCTATTAAAAATAGGTTAATTTAAGAATACGATATAAAAACACTTAAAGAAAAATATAAATAGTGGCACTCTAGAATTATAAGGGATTGAAAGTGATAAGATCCTAATGTTTTGATTGCCACTAATAAGCTAGAAAGGATCGAAAGATTTAGAGAGCCTTGCAGAAGAACACTGTAAAAGATGGAAGAAAAACTCTCCAATGGTTTTAAATAATTAATAATATTATAAATCTCGCCTTTACAAGTATCTTTAAACCTCTTATAGGTATGAAAACTTTAAAACTATAGTTCAAAACAAACACTCAAAATAGCAAAATCATATCTAATTATAATGCAAGTATGGTGCCTATCTTGGAAAATAACCAGTGTCAATTTTGTTCTAAACAATCATTAGGTAAACCAAAGACAAGTTTAGCATTGTTTGTAAGTTTAACTCTAGTGCTAGTATTCTTCTGGAATTTCAATATGCAAAACTTAGTTAAAGACCAACATTGGTTACACTGTGCTTCTCATCACTCCAATATTCAATGCAAGAATGGTGTCAATTTTCCTTTCAGTCTAGCATCAATTATGTTATGTAACCACGATCATTTGGCTTGCTCCTTCACTTAGATCTTATGATAGATCTAACTTTAACCTCTGGAAGTGGCAAATCCTCACTTTTGTATGGAGATCCTTATTAAGTTGTTTAGAACTTCTTTAGCCTTCTTTCTCCAAATTCATATCAACGATCCCTAATATCCTTTAAAGGATCTCCAATAGCCTTCAAATATCAAGTAACAAATGCTTGATTCCCACAAGCATACTAGTTAATGTTCAACTTATTGATTTTCATTTTCATAGAATCACATATCCAAGCCATAATTTTGTTACTAACAATTTGTTCATCTAAAAATTCTTACTTTGATTTCAAAAAGAGTATTGCTTAAAGAATTGATTGATTTTGTGTATCCACCTCTTTATATTCACCCCTCTTTTTTCACATACTTTATGCAAACATACCAAAAAATGAACATTTTACGTAGGATACGTGAGAATTAGTTTAGCAAGTCCATATACTTGATGTTTCCATAGAAGTATTTATGGATATATCAAACTAGTTCTCATGATCAGAGATAAAGTGTTTATTTTTTCACATGCTTAAATAATCTAGGTGAAAAATAAACTCACACTCAAATTACAATCATACCTATCAAATCAAATCTAATCATCACACTTCTTATTGTGTAATCATGATTTCAATATTTTATTAATGCTTTCTTCCAACTTTTTAATCTCATGACCTCTTATTTATTTGGTCATGCATATGATCACTAATTGAAAATCGATGGTTCTAATATCAAACATTGTGTGATGTATTTTGAAGGTGTCACTTTGAAGGTGTCACTAGACGTAACCATATATAATCCCCAAATTGCAGTAATAAAAAGGCAGTTATCTTTTAAAAACCCATATCAATCATCTTAGAGTGATTCTGAGTCTCTTAGGAGTGATTTCCAAAACCATTTTACGATTACAGTGACATATTGTTTTTTAAAAGTTTTTATCGCAACTTGGTTTGCACCAAAATTTGGTATCAGAGCCTCACAATCGATTGTGTACCTCCTTCATGCCTAAAACATGCAGCAGACAGTCCTATCACTCAATGGATCAAGCGTCACATAATGTCGGTCCACCCAACCCAGTGATTGAACAGACTCAAACCCCTACCAACTTTCAGCAACAATTGAACCAATTATCACAGATCCTAGGTTCTATATTGCACCATCTGGAAGTAATTGAAGAGCACAATACTACATGGGTAGGTAAAGAGACTATAGTTGAGTTTCAAGTTCCTCAACAACAGAATGGTATTAGGGATCATGAAGATGAACTAGACGTACAGCTGGGCAAGGGTCGTCGATACCCACAACGAGCTGTATCAGTTCAGTTTTGTAGACCAGATGTTTGACAGGAACCATTAGATGAATTGACTAAACGAATGAAGGTGGAGGTGTCAGATTTCTTGAGAAGACTCAATCTGGATGCTTTCTAGGATTGGATTATGACTCTAGATGATTATTTCGACTGGTTTTTAGTCCCTAAAGAGTGGAAAGTTAGGTTTGTGAAGTTGAAATTAAGGGGGCCGGCTTGAGCTTGGTGGAGTAGTGTGGAAGAACAACTTAGAAGAACACATAAAGCTCCAGTTACTGATTAGGTGGAGATGAAGGAAAAGTTGGAAAGTATCTTCCTGTAAATTATGATCAATTAATTTATGAGGATATGTTCCAATGGAAATAGGAAACAAAAGCCTCAGTGGATCAATACACGGAACACTTTCACAAGCTATCCGTTTGAAGTAAAGTAGTGGAGAGTGAAACTCAATCGTTGGCACGATATTGAGTGGTTTAAAGCTAATTTTTGAAAGGACGTGTTAACGGCCCGTGTATATAGTGTGGAGGAAGCATATCAATTAGCTTTGCAACTAGAAAAACAAACCAATGTGAGTTCTAATAGGTGCTACCAACCTGCTAATGTTAGTGGTTCACGTCCTGCCATTATGTTTAATAGAGGTTGACAAACGAGATAGTTAAAAGTGACCTAATAGGACATGTTAGAGGTAAGGCTAAATTTAACAGTGAAGGTCCTTAATGTTACAAATGCAAAGGTTTTGGACATTTTGCAGTCGTATGCCCTAAGAGAGACAAGAATTGTATATGTGTGAAAAGGATCTTATGTTTGAAGATAAAGTAGAACCAAGTGAGAGTCCCTCCACTTCAAAAATTGTTAAACAAGAAGAAGAGGAGGAGATTTGAAGGCTGCAGATCTCCCTATTATTGTCATCAATCACATATTGATTGGACGTAAATAACCATCGACTACTGAATCCAATGATTGGAAGCACACCAATATATTTCGCACGCGAGTGGCCCATGGAAACAAAGCATTGAATGTAATCATTGATAATTGTAGTGGTATGAATGTTATTTCGAAAGCAGTGGTTAAGCAACTAGAATTGTCGAAATAACCTCACCCCACTCCCTACCGTGTAAGTTGGATAAATGACATTAATACTATTCTAGTTCAATATACTATTCCAGTTCAATATAGATGTCTTGTAAATTTTTCTTTGGGAACTAATTATGTTGATGAGGTTTGGTGTGATGTTCTCCTTATGATCGTGTGTCACTTTCTCCTTGGGAGACCTTGGCTTTATAATCTCGAGTAACATACCATGGATTTGAAAACTCCTACTCATTCATGTTTAACAAGTGAAAAATCACCTTAGAGCCTCTCCTTATTACTGAATTCAGTCCACCAACAGAACATGGTACCACAAAAGATAGCACTACACTATTAACACTCCACCAACTTGACAAAGAAATGCAAGCAGGGGCTACATTCTATACTCTTGTGGGATGAGTAGTGAAGCAAAATTATGGTAAAGTGCCAACAGCCATTGAATCACTTCTCAAAGAATTTGGTGACTTGTTTCCTAATGAACTAACATCCTCCTTACCTCCATTATCAACGTGCTATTGATCTTGTACCTGACTCCACATTCCCAAACTTACCACACTACAGAATAAGTCCAACTAAACACAATGAGCTACAACATCAAGTTCAAGAACTTCTAGATCATGGCTTCATCCAAGAAAGCTTAAGTCCTTGCGTTGTCCTGACTTTACTCACATCAAAGAAAGACAGAATTTAGAGAATGTGTTTTAACTGTCGTGCAGTAAACAAAATTATAGTGAAATACCATTACCCCATTCTATGACTTAATGACATGCTAAACAAATTAGGAGGTGCTTCTTTATTCACAAAATTGGACTTGCGAAGTGGTTACCACCAAATCCATCTTCGGCCCGGAGATGAATGGAAGACAATGTTTAAAACAAAAGAAGGTTATACGAATGGA
This sequence comes from Erythroxylum minutifolium, assembly GCA_027123815.1. Taxonomy (NCBI): domain Eukaryota; kingdom Viridiplantae; phylum Streptophyta; class Magnoliopsida; order Malpighiales; family Erythroxylaceae; genus Erythroxylum; species Erythroxylum minutifolium. Next base: position 1,264 of record JAOTJB010286887.1, on the reverse strand, counting down.
TTGTTATGCTGTTTGGATTGAACAATGCACCTAGCACATTTATGAGAGTGGTGACGTAAGCCCTCAAACCATTCCTGGGTAAGTACGTTGTCATTTATTTTGATGATATACTCATTTATAGTCAATCTCTTGCAGCACAAATAGAGCATATAGACAGATTTTGGAAACTCTTAGAAGGGAGCAACTTTTTATCAACCTCAAGAAATGTTTTTTTGCAATTAAAAGTTTTCATAGATTAGCTACATTTTATTGCCGATTCATCCGCAATTTCAACACTTTTATGTCACTAATTACTGAGTGTCTAAAATCGAAATCATTTTTATAAACACCATCAACTGATAAAGCATTTGAGTTAGTAAAGTAGAAAAAAAAGTCTACTGCCCCCATATTACACCTCCTAGATTTTTCAAAGGTTTTTGAAGTAACTTACGATGCTTCACACATGGGCATCGATGGAGTACTCAACTAAGAGGGGCATCCTATTGCATATTTTAGCAAGAAACTCAATAAGTCAAGGTAAAATTACTTGGCTTACGATATGGAGTTTTATGCTTTGGTCCAGACGTTAAAACATTGGCGTCCTTATCTGGTCCACCGTGAATTTATCTTATTTATCAATCACGATTCCCTCAAACACCCTTACTCCCAAACCAGATTAAGTGTTAAGCATGCTCGATGGTTTGATGTACTTCAATAGTTTGTTTTTGTTATACGTCATAAATGGCCGGCCACATATCCTCACAATTTTCTATTCCAATGTTACTGGTTTTAAAGCTATGAAAATTGAATATGCGACAAATGACGATTTCAAAATTACTTGGTCTTTATTACAAGAAAATAGGTTGATATCTCCTTCTAGTTTTGCAATTAAAGAGGGGTACCTTACTTGCCACTCTCGTATCTACATTCCAAAGGATTCCATAAGGGAATTCATTCTTCAAGAATTGCATGGTGGTGGTCTCGCTCGCCATGTTGGTTATGACAAGATTTTGGCATTGGTTGTAGGCTATTTCTTTTGCCCTCAATTACGTCATGACATCTATACAATTGTTGATAAGTGTCGCACTTATTAAGTATATATACTAAGGATGAAGGGGATGTACGACCACAAAATTCATCTCCTTTGTCCGTTTAATCTGACGGTCATTACCCCCCCCCCCCGTGTCTATATGTCATATGTATTTAGCTTTCTATTCTGTTTCCGCTCCTCAATAACTTTTTCCCACTTTACTAGCTTAATCGGTTCTACTTCTGCTCTCTCTCT
>JAOTJB010286472.1:0-16773 GCA_027123815.1 Erythroxylum minutifolium | reverse complement strand
GACTTCAGGTCAGAGGACTAAAGTCAAACCATATTGAGAATCACTAATGACATGAAACCATGTAGTGTTCTCTCTGTAGGTCGGTCCAATATATGTTCTCTAACATATATCTATGTTTCTAATTTGATAACTCATATCTATGATCAGTAAAACATGATCATCAATCAGAACACATACTAGCCTTAATTCATTATCATTCCACCAATAACGATCGATCAGGGACAGTTTAGAATAGTATTATAATGCTTATGGTTTTACTATTAAGTCACATATTTGATTACATAAGCCTAATACTATTTATGGAATACAAATCACATTACATAAACAATATACATGCATATTTAACACAACCCCCATTGGCATAGTCGCTAGCCACCTTTGGTGGGAAAAAATAGGTCCTTGCAATTGTCACTGGTAACTTCGGTGGAAAAAAGGCCCGTTGTAATAGTCATTAGTCACCTTCAATGGGCAAAATAGCCCGTTGGGACGATTGCTAGGCACCCACAGTGGGAAAACTACCCATTGGGCACCTTCAGTAGTTAAAACAGACCATTGGCACGATGCCTAGGCACCCTCGATGGGCAAAATAGCCCATTAATATGGTCACTAGGCACCCTCACTGGCAAAACATACCTTTGGCACTGTCGTTAGGCACCTTTAGTAGGCGAAACAAACCATTCAAAAGGTCACTAGGCACCATCGGTGGGCAAAATAGCCCGTTAGCACATTTGTTAGGCACCTTTGGTGGGAAAAACAGCCTGTTGGGCACCTTCGGTGGGACAAATAGCCCGTTGGCATGATGGCTAGGCAACCTAGGTGGGCAAAACAACCCGTTGGCATGGTCACAGGCACCTTCGGTGGGCAAAATAGCTCATTGGAACGATGGCTCGGCACCTTCGATGGGAAAAACAACCCATTGACACATCTTTGATGGGAAAATAGTCCATTGGCATGATTGCTAAATGCTGTCAGTAGGCAAAACAACCCGTTGGCACGGTTGCTAGGCACTTTTGTTAGGCACCAACGATGGGAAAATAGTTCATTGCAACGATTGCTAAGCACTCTCGATGGGCAAAACAACTTGTTTGAATGGCCACAAGGCACCTTCGATGGGCAAAACAGCCAGTTGAGCACTTTTGATGGGCAAAATAGTCCATTGATACAGCACTAGGTTCCCTTCGTGGGCAAAACAACCCATTGGCAAGGTCACTAGGCACTTTTGCTATGCAAAACAACCCATTGACACAGTGACTAGGCACTTTCGGTGGGAAAAGTAGCTCGTTGGGCACCTTTGATAGGTAAAATAGCGCGCTGGGCATTTTCAGAGAGTAAAATAGCCTGTTCACAAGGTGGCTGAGCACCTTTAATGGGGAAAATAGCCCGTTGGTATAATCTTTAGGCATCCTCAGTGGACAAAAAAGCCCTTTGACATGTTCGCTACGCACCTCAGTGGGCAAAACAACCCGTTGATGCAGTCGTTAGGCACCTTTGGTGGGGAAAAAAGTCAACTGGCATGATTGCTAGGCACCTTATATAGGAAAATAACCTATTAGCGCAGTCGCTAGCCAACTTCAGTGGGAAAAATAGCCAGTTGGAACGGTCGTTAGCCTCCTTCAGTTGGAAAATAGCTCGATGGAAAGGTCTTTAGTCATCTTCGGTAGGCAAAATAGCTCATTGGCACAATTCTAGGCACATTCTATGGGAAAAACAGCCCTTTGGGCACCTTTAGTCGATAAAATAGCCCATTGGCATGGTCCCTAGGCACCCTCGGTGCATAAAACAATCTGTTGGCACAATCACTAGGCACCATCGTTGGGAAAATAGTCCGTTGGATACCTTCGGTAGATAAAACAGCCCGTTGGGCACCTTCGGTCGATAAAATAGCCCGTTGGCATGTTCCCTAGGCACCATCGATGCTTAAAATAGTCCGTTGGCACAGTCACTAGGTACCTTCAGTGGGAAAACAGTTCATTGGCATAGTCGCTAGGCACTATAGGTGGGTAAAACAACCCGTTGAGCACCTTCGTAGGGTAAAATAGCCCATTGCCAGGGTCGCTAGGCACCTTTAGTGGGTAAAATAGCCCATTGGCACGATCTCTAGGCACCCTCAGTATGTAAAACATCCTATTGGCACAGTCGTTAAGCACCTTTGATGGGAAAAATAGCCCGTTGGCACGGTCGCTAGACACCTTTTGTGGGAAAAACAGACCGTTGGCACATTTGCTAGCCAACTTTAGTGGGAAAAACAACTAGTTGGAACGGTCGCTAGTCTCCTTTGGTGGGAAAATAGCTCATTAGAAAGGTCGTTAGTCATCTTTCGTAGCCAAAACAACTAGTTGGAACGATTGTTAGGCACACTCGGTCGGTAAAATAACGTGTTGGCACGCTGGTTAGGCACCTTCGGTGGAAAAACAACTCGTTGGGCATCTTTGGTGTGGAAAATAGCCTGTTGGCACATAGCTAAGCACCATCGGTGAGCGAAACAACCCGTTGACATGGTCATTAGGCACCTTCGATGGGTCAAATAGCCCATTGTACACCTTCGGTGGGTAAAATAACTAGTTGGTACGGTCTCTAGGGACCCTCGGTGGGGAAGACAACCCATTGGAATGGACGCTACGCACTTCAGTGGGCAAAACAGCCTGTTGGCAAGGTCGCTAAGCACCTTCAGTGGGAAAAATAGCCCATAGGCATGATTGTTAGGCACCTTTGGTGGGCAAAAAAGCCCGTTGGCATGGTCTCTAAGCACCTTATATAGGGTAGAAAGCCTAATGGCTCGATCCCTAGCCACCTTCAGTAGGAAAAACATCCCATTGGAATGGTTGCTAGTCATTTTTGGTGGTAAAATAACCTTTTGGAACAGTCGTTAGTCATCTTTTGTGGGCAAAACAGTCCGTTTGCATGGTTACTAGGCACCCTAGGTGGAAAAAACAGCCTGCTGGGCACCTTCGGCGGTTAAAAACAACCCTTTGGAATGGTCTCTAGGTACCCTTGATTGGCAAAACAACTCGTTGGCAAGGTCATTAGGAACCCTCGGTTGGAAAATAGCCCGTTGACGTGGTCTCTAGGCACCTTTGGTGGGGCAAAACAGCTTGTTCGTATGGTCATTAGGCACCTTCGGTCAAGAAAACAACCCTTTTTGGCATGATTGGTAGGCACCTTAGGAGGGCAAAAAAGCCCGTTCGCAAGGTCACTAGGCACTTTGGGTGGGCATAACAGCCCGTTGGTACATTTGATAGGACCTTTAGTGGGAAAATAGTCTGTTGGGTATGTTCAGTGAGAAAAATAGCCTGTTGGCATGGTCGGTGGGCACTCTCGGTGGGCAAAACAACCGTTGGCCACCCTTGGTGGGTAAAACCATTCACTGGCAGGGTAACTAGGCACCCTCGGTGGGAAAAACAACCCGTTGGCACGTTGTTAGGCACCTCTGGTGGGAAAAACAGCTAGTTGTGCACCTTTGGTTGACAAAACAGCCCACTAGAACAATCGTTAGTGACCGTTGTTGGGCAAAACTGCCCATTGGTGCGATTGCTAGGCACATTTGGTGGAAAAAACAGCACACTGACGCACCATTGGTGGGTAAAACAATCCGGTTGCACAACTCCGGTGGGCAAAATAACCCATTGGTACGGCCGACAGGCACCTTCTGTGGGAAAAATAGCTTGCCGATAAAGTCGCTAGGCATGTTTGGTAGGGAAAAAAGCCTATTGGAACCATCGCTAGGCACCTTATATGGGTAAAACAACCCGTTGGCACTGTCGCTAGCTACCTTATGTGGGAAAAAAAGCCCGTTGGCATTGATGCTAGCCACCTTCGGTGGGAAAAATAACCCGTTGTAATTATCGTTAGTAAACTTCGGTTGGGAAAACAACCCATTGGTACAGTTGCTAGGCACCTTTGGTGGGAAAAACAGCTCGTTGGGCACCTTCAGTGGTTAAAACAACCCATTGGCACTATGCCTAGGCACCTTCGGTGGTAAAACAACCCATTGACATAGTTGCTAGGCAGCCTCAGTGGGCAAAATAGACTGTTGCCGTGGTCACTAGGCACCATTGGTGGGCAAAACAGCCTATTCGAAAGGTTACTAAGCACCTTTGGTGGGAAAATAGCATGTTGGCGCGATTGCTAGGTAGCCTCGGTGGGCAAAACAACCCGTTAGCATGGTCGCTAGGCACCTTCAGTGGGCAATATAGCCTATTGTCACGGTGGCTAGGTACCTTCGATGGGGAAAACAGCCCGTTGAGCACCTTCGGTGTGCAAAACAGCCCGTTGGCATGTTGTTAAGCACCTTTAGTAGGAAAAAGAGCCCATTGACCCACCTTCGGTGGACCAAATAGTTCCTTGGCACTACTACTGGGCACCAACGATGGGCAACACATCCTATTGGCTTGGTCGCTCGGTAGTTTCGATGGCTGTATGGATAAAACAGCCCATTGGGCATTTTCAGCAGAAAAAATAGCCCGTTTGGCACTTATAGTGGGAAAAACAGCTCGTTGGGCACCTTCGGTGAGTAAAAAAGTGCATTGGCACATTCTCTTGGGACCTTTGTTGGGAAAAAAATCAGTTGGGCACCTTCAGTGGGCAAAACAGCTCGTTGGCATGGTCGCTAGTACCCTCAATGGGCAAAACAACCTATTGGGCACCTTCGGTGGGCAAAACAGTCCGTTGACACAGTTGCTAGGCAACTTCAGTGGGCAAAACAACCTGCTGGTAGGTTTGTTAGGCACCATTGGTGGGAAAAACAGCCAGTTGAGCACGTTCAGTGGGCAAAACAACTCGTTGACATAGTCATTAGGAACCCTTGGTGGGCAAAACAACCGTAGGCATGGTCACTAGACACTTTCGGTAGGCAAAACAGTCCGTTGGCAGGATGGTTAGGCACTTTCGGTGGGAAAAGTAACTTATTGGGCACCTTTGGTAGGTCAAACAACCCATTGGTACGGTTACTAGGCACCTTCGGTGGGAAAAATAGCCCGTTGGCAAGGTCACTAGGCACCATCGGCAAAACTCGTTGGGCACCTTCGGAGGTTAAAATATCCCGTTGGCACAGTCCCTAGGCACCCTCAGTAGGCAAAACTACCCACTGTCATGGTCGCTAGGAACCCTCAGTGGGCAAAACAACCCATTGGTATGATTGGTAGGCACCCTCGATGGGTAAAACAACCCATTCTAATGGCAATAAGGCACCTTTGCTGGGAAAAACAGCCAGTTGAACACCTTCAATGGGCAAAACAGGTCATTGGCACAGTCGTTAAGCACCCTTAGTTGGCAAAATAACCTATTGGCATGATCACTAAGAACTTTCGGTGGGCAAAACAGCCCATTGGCAAAGTTGTTAGTCACCTTAGGTGGGAAAAACAGCTCGTTGGGTGCCTTCGGTGGGTAAAATAACCCGTTGGTAGGGTCGATAGGCACCTTCATTCAACAAAACAGCCCATTAGCACTGTCTTTAGGCACTCTTGGTAGGCAAAACAACCCGTTGGCAAGGTCACTATGCACCTCAGTGGGCAAAACAGCTCGTTGCCAAGATCGCTAGGTACCTTCAGAGTGAAAATTAGCCTGTTGGCACAGTCGCTAGGCACCTTTTGTGGGGAAAAAATTTTGTTGGCACAGTCACTAGGCACCTTATATGGGAAAATAACTCATTGGCACGGTCGTTGGCTAACTTCGGTGCGAAAAATAGTCACCTGGAACGGTCTCTAGTCTCCTTCAGTGGGAAAATAACGCATTGGAAAGGTCGTGAGTCACTTCAGTAGGAAAAATAGCCCGTTAACACGATTTCTGGGTACTCTCTATGGGAAAAATAGCCCGTTGGGCAACTTTAGTCTATAAAACAACCCGTTTGCACAGTCCTTAGGCGCTTTCAATGTACAAAATAGCCCGTTGGCTTAATGGCCTGGCACAATCGGTGGGAAAATAATCCGTTGGGTATTTTCGGTGGATAAAATAGCCTGTTGGTAGACTTGCTAGCTAACTATGGTGGGAAAAATAGTAGGTTGGAGCGGTCGTTAGTCTCCTTCGGAGGGAAAAAAGCTTGTTGGAAAGGTTGTTACTCAACATTGGTAGGTAAAACAGCCCATTGGCACGATTGCTACGCACACTGGGTGGGAAAAACAGCCCATTGGGTACCTTTGGTTGGTAAAACAGCCTATTGACACGGTTTCTACGCACCCTCAGTGCACAAAACAGCCTATTGGCACAGTAACTAGGCACTTTCAGTGGAAAAATAGTCAGTTGACACAGTCGCTAGGCACCATCGGTTGGCAAAACAACTCATTGTGTACCTTCAGAGGGTAAAATAACCCATTGGCAAGGTCACTAGGCACCTTCAGTGGACAAAATAGCCCATTGGTCCAGTCTCTAGGCACCCTCGGTGGACAAAACAACCCCTTGACATGGCTGTTATGCACGTCAGTGGGCAAAACAGTCCTTTGGAATGGTTGCTAGGCACCTTCGGTGGGAAAAATAGCTTATTGGCATAGTCGTTAAGTGCCTTTTGTGGGCAAAAAAGCCCATTGGCACGATCACTAGGCACCTTAAATGGGAAAAACAGCCCGTTGGCTTGGTCACTAGCTAGCTTTGGTGGGAGAAATAGTTGTTTGAATGGTCGCTAATCTCCTTTGGTGGGAAAATAGCTCGTTGGAATGGTCATTAATCATCTTCAGTAAGCAAAATTGCCCGTTAACATGATTTCTAGGCACTCTCGGTGGAAAAAATAACCCGTTGGGCATCTTTGGTCTGTAAAACAGCCCGTTGGCACAGCTGCTGGGTACAATAGGTTGGAACAGTCGTTAGTCTCATTCGATGGGAAAATAGCTTGTTGGAAAAGGTCGTTACTCATCTTCGATAGGCAAAACAACCCATTAGCACAATTGCTAGGCGCACTGGGTGGGGAAAACAGCCGTTGGGTACCTTTGGTTGGTAAAACAGCTTGTTGGCATGATCCCTAGGCAACCTTGGTGCGCAAAATAACTCGTTGGCATAGTCACTAGGCACTTCTGGTGGGAAAATAGTCCGTTGGCATTGTCACTAGGCACCATTAGCGGGTAAAACAACCCATTGCGCACCTTTGAAGGGTAAAATAGCTCATTGACAGGATCGCTGGGCAAAATAGCCCATTAGCCCACTCTCTACGCACCCTCGGTCAGCAAAACAGTCCCTTGACATGGTCGTTACACACGTCAGTGAGCAAAACAGCCCATTGGCATGGTTGCTAGGCACCTTCAGTGGGAAAAATAGCACGTTGGCAAAATAATTAAGCACCTTTTGTGGGGAAAAAAGCCCATTGACACGGTTGCTAGCCACCTTATATGGGAAAAATTGCCCGTTGGCATGGTCGCTAGCCAGCTTCGGTGGGAGAAATTACTGTTTGAACGATCGCTAGTCTCCTTCGGTGGGAAAATAGCTCGTTGCAAAGGTTCTTAGTCATCTTCGGTAGGCAAAAGATCCCGTTCGCATGATTGCTAGGCACACTCTTTGGGAAAAATAGCCTATTGGGAACCTTCAGTCAGTAAAACAGCCTGTTGGCACGATCCCTAGGCACCCACAGTGTACAAAACAACCCGTTGGCCCATTCGCCAGGCACCTTCGGTGGGAAAAACAACCAGTTAGGCACCCTCGATGGGCAAACAACCAATTGGCATGGTCACTACGCATCTTCAGTGGACTGAAGCCTGTTGGGACAGTCACTAAACACATTCGATGGGAATAATAGCCAGTTAGGCACCTTCGGTAGGCAAATAGCCTATTGGTACGATCGCTAGGTAGCCTTAGTTGGCAAAACAACTCATTGGCATAGTCGCTAGGCACCTTCGGTAGGCAAAACAACTCGTTGGTATGCTTGTTAGGCACTTTTAGTGGGAAAACAGCCCGTTGGACATCTTCAGTGTTCAAAACAGCTTGTTGACATGTCACTAAGCACCATCAGTGAGCAAAACAACCCGTTGGCATGGTTGTTAGGCAACTTTGATGGGTAAAGCAGCCCATTGTACACCTTCGGTGGGCAAAATAGCCCGTTGGCATGGTAGCTAGGCACCTTTAGTGGGAAAAAAAGCCCATTGGCACAGTCACTAGGCTCCTTATATAGGCTAAATAGTCCGTTGGCACGGTCGCTAGCTACCATTGGCTGAAAAATAACTCGTTGGAATAGTTGCTAGTCACCTTTGGTGGGAAAATAACCTATTAGAACAGTCGTTAGTCATCTTTGGTGGGCAAAACAGCCCGTTGGTAGGGTTACTAGGATCCCTAGGTGGGAAAAACAGCTTATTTGGCACCTTCGGTGGGTAAAACAACCATTGACACGGTCTCTAGGCACCGTCAATCAGTAAACAACCCATTGGCAAGGTTATTTGGTAGCCTCGGTGGGCAAAACGGCCCATTGACACAGTCATTAGGCTCCTTCGGTGGGCAAAACAACCCGTTAATATGGTCAATATTCACCTTCGATCGACAAAACAACCCTTTGACATGATCGCCAGGTCAATTTGGAGGGCAAAAGAGCCCATTCGTAAGGTCACTAAGTTCCTTAGGTGGGTATAATAGGTCGTTGGTACATTCGCTAGGACGTTTAGTGGGAAAAACAGTCTATTGGGCACCATTGGTGAGAAAAATAGCCTATTGGTGCAGTTGTTAGGAATACTCGGTGGGCAAAACAACCCGTTGGGCACCCTTGGTGGGTAAAACAGTTCGTTGGCAAGGTCAACAGGCACCCTCAGTGGGAAAATCAACATGTTGGCACTTTTGCTACGCACCCTTTGTGAGAAAAACAGCTAGTTGGGCACCTTTGGTGGGCAAAACAGCCAATTGGAGCAATCATTAGTAATCTTCGATGGGCAAAACTACCTGTTGTTGCGATTGCTAGGCACATTCGGTAGAAAAAATAGTGCACTGATGTATTTAGTGGGTAAAACAACCCATTTGCACAACTTCACTGGGAAAATAACTCGTTGGTACAGCCGACGGGTACCTTTAGTGGAAAAAATAAACCGTTGGCCAAGTCACGAGGCACTTTTGGTGGGGAAAAAAGCCCATTGGCATGGTCTTTAGGCACCTTATGTGGGCAAAATAGCTTGTTGGCACGATCCCTAGCCACCTTATGTGGGAAAAATAGCCCGTTGGCATGGTCGCTAGCCACCTTTGATGGGAAAAATAACCCGTTGCAATGGTCACTAGTAACCTTCAGTGGGAAAATGGTCCATTGGAATAGTCGTTAGTCACCTTCAGTGGGTAAAACAACCCATTATGACGATTGTTGGACACCTTCAGTGGTTAAAATAGCCCGTTAGGCACCTTCAGTGGTTAAAATAGCCCGTTGGCACAGTGCCTAGGCACCCTCGGTGGGCCAAACAACCCATTGGCACGATTGCTAGGCACCCTCAGCGGATAAAATAAACTATTGGCACGGTCATTAGGCACCTTTAGTGGGCAAAATAGCCCATTGGCTCGATCGTTAGGTAGCCTCAGTGGCCAAAACAACCTATTGTCATGGTCACTAGGCACCTTTGGTGGGAAAAATAACCTTTTGCATTATGGCTAGGCACCTTCGGTGGAAACCTGTTGAGCACCTTCGATGTGTAAAACAGCTCGTTGGCACGTCGTTAAGCACCATCGGCAGGAGAAACAACCCATTAGCATACTTTCGGTGGACAGAAAAGTCCATTGGAAGCGTTGCTAGGTACAATCGGTGGGCAAAACATCTCGTTGGCTTGGTCGCTAGGCAACTTTAATGGGTAAAACAGCCTGTTGGGCACCTTGAGTAGGAATAACAACACGTTGGCACATTCGCTAGGCACTTTGGTGGTTAAAAAAGCCCGTTGGCACATTTGCTAGGCACCTTTGGTGGGAAAAATAGTCAGTTGGGCACGTTCAGTGGGCAAAACAACTTGTTGACATGGTCACTAGGCACCCTTGGTAGACAAAACAACCCGTTGGACATCTTTAATGGGTAAAACAGTCCATTGGCACAGTCATTAGGCACCTTCAGTGGGCAAAATAGCCCATTGGTAGGCGTGTTAGGTACCTTTTGGTGGGAAAAATGACTAGTTGGGCACCTTCGGTGGGCAAAACAACCTGTTGACACAGTCGCTAGGCACCCTCGGTGGGCAAAACAACCCATTAACATGGTCATTAGACACTTTCAGTAGGCAAAACAGCCCGTTGGCATGGTGGCTAGACACTTTTGGTAAGAAAAGCAACTCGTTGGCATGCCTTCGGTAGGAAAATAGTCTATTGGCACTGTCTCTAGGCATCATCGGTGAGGAAAACAACCCGTTAGGCACGTTTGAAGGGTAAAATAGCACGTTGACAGGGCTGCTAGGCAACTTTAGTCGGCAAAATAGCCCATTGGCATGGTCTCTAGGCACCCTCAGTGGGAAAAATAGCTTATTGGCATGGTCGCTATGAACCTTGGTGGGCAAAACAGCCCGCCGATACAGTCACTAGGCACCTTCGATGGGAAAAATAGCCCATCGACATAGTTGCTAGGCACATTACATGGGCAAAATAACCTATTGGGATAGTCGCTAGCCACCTTTGGTGGGAAAAATAGCCTATTGACATAGTTTTTAGGCACCTTTGGTGTGGACGAAAGCTCATTGACACGACCAATAGAAACCTTATGTGGAAGAAACAGCCCGTTGGCACGATCGCTAGGCACTTTTGGTGGGAAAAATAGCTCGTTGGAACAGTCGCTAGTCACTTTTGGTGTGAAAATAGCCCATTGGAATAGTCGTTAGTCACATTTAGTGGGGCAAAGCAGCCCTTGGCACGATTTCTAGGCACCCTCGTTGGGAAAAACAGATCATTGGGTGCCTTCGGTAGCTTAAATAGCCTTCATTGGCATGGTCTCTAGGCACACGCAGTGGGTAAAACAACTAATTGGCACGGTGGCTAGGCACCCTCAGTGGGAAAAACAGTCGCTAAGCACCCAAGATTGTTAGACACCTCGGGTGGGCAAAATAGCCCGTTCGTAAGGTCACTAGGCACCTTCGGTAGGCAACACTGTCCTTTGGCACGTTCACTAGGCATCATTGATGGGAAAAATAACCAGTTAGGCACCTTCGATGGCCAAAACAGCTTATTGGCATAGTCGCTAGGCACCATTGGTAGGGAAAACAACTCATTGACAAGGACGCTAGGCACCCCAGTGGGCAAAACAGTTGGTTGGCACGGTCACTAGGAAGCTTGTGTGGGCAGAACAACTTGTTAGCACACTCGCTAGGCACCTTCGGTGGGAAAAAAATTCCATTCTTATAGTCGATAGGTACCTTGGGTGAGCAAAACGGCCCATTCGCAAGGTCACTAGGTACCTTCAGTTGGCAAAATAGCCTATTGGTAGGATCGTTAGCACCTTCGGTCAAAAAAACAGCCCGTTGGGCAACTTTGCTGAGCAAAACAACCCATTGGCACGATCGCTAGGAACCTTCAATGGAAAAAGCCCTTTGGAACAGTCATTAGGCACCTTCGTTGGGCAAAATAGCCCGTTGGCATTATTTCTCACCACCTTCGATGAGAAAAATAGCCCGTTGGGTAACTTCGATGGATAAAACAACCCATTGGCAAGGTCTCTAGGCATGTTTGACAGGCAAAATATCTTGTTGGCACCGTCGCAACGCCCACTCGGTAAGAAAAACAGCTCATTGGGCACATTTGGTGGGTAAAATAGCCTGTTGGCGCGGTCGCTAGGCACCCCAATGGGCAAAACAGCTCGTTGACAGGATCGCTAAGGTCTTTCGTAAGGTCACTAGGCACCTTTGGTGCGTAAAACAACTTGTTGACAAGATCGCTAGGGTCCTTTAGTAGGAAAAACGGCCCGTTAGGCAACTTTGCTGAGTAAAACAACCCTTGGCATGATCGCTATGAACCTTCGGTGGAAAATTAGCCCTTTGGAACAATCTTTAAGCACCTTCGTTGGGTAAAATATCCCGTTGGCTTTGTTTCTCACCACCGCCGATGGGAAAAACAGCCCATGGATAAGGTGTCTAGGCACCAATGAGCAAAACATCCTGTTGGCATTGCCGCAAGACCCCTTCGGTGGGAGAAACAGTTCATTAGGCACATTTCATGGGCAAAATAGCCTGTTGGCACAGTTGCTAGGCACCTTCGGCAGGAAAACAGTCCTTTGCCACATTCGCAAGGTCACTAGGCACCTTTGATGGGCAAAACAGCCAATTGGCACATTTGCTAGGCAACTTTAATGGGAACAATAGTCAGTTGGGCTCATTCGGTGAGAAAAATAGCCTCTTGTATGATCGCTAGGCACCCTCAGTCGGTAAAACAACCCGTTGGGCACCTTCGATGGGTAAAACAGTTTCTCGGTGTGGTCACTAGGCACCCTCGGTGGGAGAAACAACCAGTTGGCATGTTTGTTAGGCACCTTTAGTGGGAAAACAGTGAGTTGGGCACTTTTAGTGGGCAAAATAGCACATTGGCTCGGTGGCTAGGCACCTTCGGTGGGAAAAATAACCCGTTGGGTAACTTCAATGGGCAAAATAACTAGTTGACACAGTTGCTAAGCAACTTCGGTGGGAAAAACATTCCATGTGTACACCTTCGATGGGTAAAACAGCCCGTTGGCACATCCGCTAGACACCTTTGGTGGAAAAATAGCCATTTGGGCATCTTCGGTAGGCAAAACAGCCTGTTGACACGGTGGCTAGGTGCCATCAGTGGAAAAAATAACACGGTGGCGCACTTTTGGTGGGTAAGACAGTCCATTGACGCAGTCGTTTGGCACATTCGATGGAAAAAATAGCTCATTAGTGGGTCTTTAGTGAGAAAAATATCCCATTTCCACACATTCAGTGGGCAAAATAACCCATTGGTATGGTTGCTAGGCACCTTTGGTGGGGAGAAAACCCGATTGGCATGATCATTAGGCCCCTTACGTGGGCAAAACAACCAATTGGCACAATCTCTAGCCACCTTCGGTGGGAAAACAGTTCATTGGCACGGTTGCTAGGCACCTTTGGTAGGGTGAAAAGCTCGTTGGCACAGTCGTTAGGCACCTTATGTGGGCAAAACAGCACGTTGGAACAGTCACTAGTCAGCTTCCGTGGGAAAAAACTCATTGGAACAGTCGCTAGTCTCCTTCGGTGGGAAAAAAGCCCATTGGAACAGTCACCAGTCACCTTCTGTAGGAAAAACAGCCCATTGGCACAATTTGTAGGCATCCTCAGTGGGAAAAACAGCCCAATGACACGGTCACTAGGCGCTTTTGGTGGGAGAAACATCACATTGGGCACATTTGGTGTGCAAAAAACCTCGTTGAGACTGTCGCTAGGCATTATCGATTAGGAAAACGACCCGTTGGACTCCTTCGATGGTCAAAATAGCCCATTGGCACATCGCTAGGCACTTTCATTGGGTAAAACAATCCATTGGCTCAGCCTCTAGGCACCCTCAGTAGGGAAAAAAACCCATTGGCAAGGTCGCTAAGCACCTCAGTGGGCAAGATAGCCCATTGGCACAGTCGCGAGGAAGCTTTGGTGGATAAAACAACCCATGGGCACTGTCGCTATGCACCATTGGTGGGCAAAACAGTTCGTTCGCACAGTTGCTAGGCACCTTAGGTGGGCAAAAGAGCTCAATCGCAAGGTCACTAGGTACCGTCGATGGGAAAAACAGTCTATTGGCACGTTCGCTAGGCACTTTTAGTGGGAAAAACAATCAGTTGGGTACCTTCGATGAGAAAAACAACCTATTGGCATGATCACTAGGAGCCCTCGGTAGGCAAAACAACCCGTTGGGCACCTTTGGTGGGTAAAACAGTTCGTTGGCATAGTCACTAGTCACCCTCGGTGGGAATAACAACTCGTTGGCTCATTTGTTAAACACCTTTAGTGGGAAAAACAACAGTTAGGCATCTTCGGTAGGTAAAACAACTCATTGACACAGTCGCTAGGCACCCTTGATGGGAAAAACAGTCAGTTAGGCAGCTTCGGTGAGCAAAACAACCTGCTGACATAGTTGCTAGGCACCTTCCGTGGGATAGCAATCTTTTGGCACGGTAGCTAGGCACTATCAATGGGTAAAACAACCAGTTGGGCACTTTCGATGTGTAAAAAAGCCCGTTGTCATGGTCTCTAAGCATATTCGATGGGCAAAACATCCCATTGGCACACCTTCAACTGGAAAATAGTCACTAGCATGGTCACTAAGCACCATCAGTGGGCACCTTTGCTGGCACGTTCACTAGTCAGCTTTGGTGGAAAAACAGCCAGTTGGGTATATTTGGTGGCAAAATTGCCCATTGGTACGATGGCTAGGTGCGATCGGTGGAAAAAATAATGTGTTGGCACACCTTTGGTGTGCAAAACATTCCGTTGGCATGGTCACTAGCCATATTCTGCCAAAAAAATAGCTTGTTGGTGCACGTTTGGTAGGAAAACAACTCGTTTGCACACCTTCGGTGGACAATATAACCCCATTGGTATAGTCACGAGGCACTTTCAGTGAGAAAGCAGTATGTTGGTACAGTAGCTAGGCACCTTTGGTGGGAAGAAAAGCCTATTGGCACGGTTGTTAGGCACCTTATATGGGCAAAATAGCCTGTTGGCATAGTCACTAGCCACCATCTATGGTAAAACAGCCCACTGGAACGATCACTAGTCTTCTTCGGTGGGAAGAAAAAACCGTTGTAATAGTCACTAGTCACCATTGGTAGGAAAAACAGCCCATTAGCACAATTGCTAGGCACCCTCGATGGAAGAAATAGCCTGTTGGGCACCTTTGGTTGGCAAAACAACCAGTTGGTACATTCGTGAGGCACGTTTGGTGGGGAAAAATAGCCAATTGGGCACTTTTGGCGAGCAAAATGACCCTTTGGCACAATCGCTAGGCACCCTCGGGGGGAAAACAACCCTTTGGCATGGTCACTAGGCACCTTTGGTGGGAATAACAACTCATTGGGATTGTGACTGGGAACCTTCAGTAGCAAAAATAGCACGTTGGTACAACTTCAATGGGAAAACAGTCTGTTGACACAGTCGTTGGGCACCATTGGTGATGAAAACAACCTGTTGGGCACCTTCAGTGATTAAACGGATCCGTTGGCATGGTTGTTAGGCACCTTGGGTGGGCGAAATAGCTCGTTGGAATGGTTGCTAGGCACCATCGCTGGTCAAAACAGCCCGTTGGCATGTTCACTATACACCTTTGTTAGGAGAAACAGCCAGTTGGGCTCTTTCAATGGGCAAAATAGCCCGTTGATACGGTCTCTAGATAGCCTTGGTGGGTAAAACAACCTGTTCGCATGGTTGCTAGGCACCTTCGGTGGGCAAAGCAACCTGTTGACACGGTGGTTAAGCACCTTTGAAGGGAAAAATACCCATTTTGGCACCTTCGATGGGCAAAACGGCTCATTGATATGATCGTAAAGCACTTTTAATAGGAAAAGTAGCCTATCGGCACACCTTTAGTAAGAAAAATAGTCTGTTGGCACGATCACTAGCCACCATCGGTCAGCTAAAAAACCCATTGGCATAGTCACTAGGCACTTTCGATGGGCAAAATAGCGCATTGGGGACCTTCAATGAAAAAAATAGCCAGTTGGAAAGGTCATTAGTCACCTTCAGTGGGCAAAACAACCCATTGGTGCAGTTGCTAGGCACATTTAGCGAAAAAATAGTACGTTGGAGCACCTTCAGCCAGTAAAACGGCCCGTTTACACACCTTCGGTAGGCAAAACAACTTGTTGGAAAGGTTATTAGGCACCTTCAATGGGCGAAATAGCCCGTTGGCATGTTTGTTAGGCACCTTTGATGGGAAAAACAGCCAGTTGGGCACCTTTGGTGGGCAAAACAGCCCATGGACACGGTCGCCAAACACCTTCAGTGGGAAAAAACAACCCGTTAGCATGGTCACTAGGCACCTTCGTTGGGTAAAACAGCTCGTTGGAATGGTGGCTTCGCAAATTCTGTGGAAAAATGGCCCATTGACACACCTCTAATGGGAAAACGTCTGTTGAGACGGTCGGTAGGCACCGTTAGTGAGCAAAACAACCCGCTGGCAAGGTCACTAGGTACATTTGTTGGGCACCCTCGATGGGAAAAACAACCCGTTGGGCACCTTTAGTGGGAAAAACAGCCCGATGGCACAGTCCCTAGGCACCCTCAGTAGGCAAAACAGCCAACTGACACAGTTGCTAGGCTTCTTTAGTGGGTAAAACAGTCAGTTGGTATAGCTTCTAAGCACGCTCTGTGGGCAAAACAGCACGTTGGCATGGTCACTAGGCACCTCATTGGGCGAAATAGTTCGTTGGCATGATGGTTACGCACCTTCGGTTAGAAAAATAGTGCGTTGACATGCCTCCGGTGGGCAAGACAATCTGTTGGCATGGTTGTTAGGCCCATTCGGTGGAAAAAACAGCACATTGGCGCTCCTTCGGTGGGTAACATAGTCTGTTTGCACACTTTTGGTGGGAAAAACAGCTCATTGACACACTCACTAGGCATCTTTGGTGCAGAAAAAAGTTCGTTGGCACAGTCGATAGGCACCATATCTGCACAAAATAGTCCATTGGCATCGTCGCTAGGCACCTTTGGTCGTAAAATCCGCACTTTGGAACGGTTGCAAGTCACCTTCGGTGGGAAAATAGCCCGTTGGAATAATCGTTAGTCACGTTTGTGTCGAATCGCGTATAGCCCGAGTATTCACAATACGCTGCGGAAGAGACCATAACACAACACGATGTATAACTGAAAACATATAGGATGCGCAAAAATACCTTTTTGACACGGATTGGTGGTTGTTTTTCGGATTCGTAGACACTGCTAC